>OOFC01051242.1:1247-22327 GCA_900323345.1 Pseudochromis fuscus
TTAAGAGGGAGGGAGGGAGGGAGACGAAACTGAAAACTGTGGGGTGAGTCTGCCTAAAAGGCCTTTCAGCTTTTTGGGATCATGATACAGTGAAAATATTTTGTGGCAGATCGTTGCAGGATATTCCTCCATCGATGTAACTCATGATAAAAAGAACTGTTCTCCATGGTGGAGTGTTATGTTTTTCTTTTTCTACCTGTTCCTTCCATTGTAAACAGCATTAGCGTACCTGTTGTTGCCTCAGAATATTAGATGTGTACCATGCCTTTATGAGCATCTCTGTGCTTTGACTTCAGTGGGCTTTTATCAGCTCAGCGATGCCTTGCTTTTTGGGCGACTCACCCCTCCCCCTCCCCTCCCCCGTCTTGACTGAGTGGAGATGTGATTGCTACTTATAGGCTTATACAATACTGTACATAAGAGTTCACTCTGTGAGTGCACATTTGATAAAGTTTATTTATTTATATGTAAGCATTTAATAATAAACAGACAATATATTTAAAAAAAACCTTGGCAAGACCTGAAGTGTCGGGTCGGGGTAATGTGGCTTATTGAGTCCACACGTACACACTAGTTTGCAAAGTCTTGCCTGTGCTCTTGTCAGGGAGGGAATATTTTTAAAAAACATGAGGATGATTCTGTTGTTTTGGGACTTTTTTTGTAAAAAAAAAAATAATAATAATCCAGACATCCTTGCATGATGACATATTGGGGGTTTCCAGGTTTGGCTGCACTTGAGTTCACTTGGGTTTACATTTGAAATGTGCATGTGTATTTATACACAATCTTCAATAAAGTTGTGTAAAGCTTCCTGCGGGTCCTGCTCTGGTTTACTGTGTGTGTGTGTGTGTTTTTGATGTTTTACTGTGTAGTGTTTCATAAATAGTGGAAGGACTCTGGTTTGGTCTCTCCTTAACTTCTACACAGAATTAAAGCTGCTTCCAAATATTTTTGTGAAAAAGGACTAAAACTCAACCTGGTTCCACTTCAAATGCAGAAATTAAAATGTGATTTGTAATTTGTCCATTTTTTCTCCTCCACTCTGTATCCCATCATTATCTGTGAGGAGGAACACGGTGTTCTCTCCGGGTTCTGACGGGTTCTCTGGCCGCTCACAGCTGGGAGGTCCCCCTGAGCAGGGACCAATGAGAGGGAGGAGGAGGAGGAGGACCCACTGTGTGCACAGTGTAGTTCACTCGCTTTGGAAAAGCTGAAACCTTACCATAGCATGCAGTGCTGCATAAGACTGCGCTAAGATTAATGTTCAAAAGTAGACGTTATTCATACAAATATTTGTGATCTGTTTAGATTCCAGTTTTAAAATGATTTTACGGATTTCTTTCATATTTCTTTATTGTTTACCTGATAAAAAGACAAATAAAAATAAGAACCTTCATTTAAAACAAGTAAGAAATAATAAGGTGAAATAATACAATGAAATCCATTAAAATTATCAATAGTTTTTAATCTTTTTGAAACTTTTTAACGTATTTTATTTTCCAGAAAAATATCAGTAAGGTAGTGAACAATGCGCAGCGTCATCACCACAAAAACAATCACATGACATCAATAAGAGGTTGACTAATAATAAATTAGTCACGTGTACTTTGCTTCGTTTTACGTGCTTGCTTTAATATGCGTCTGCTTTCATCACACCACTTTATAAAAATCTCCCTGGTGAGAAATGATGTTACTCTTTTGCATGAAACCAGCGGATGGCGCACTCCGATAAGTCCCTCTCCTGTGCTGGGATTTGAAAAACCAGTCAGAGCGGGACCTCTGTATTTTCTACCATCTCTGGTTGTGCCTCCACCCGTCCTGACGTTCCCCGCGAATTTTATCCACGCTGCTCCGCCACATCCACTCATTTTCCACACTACCTGACATGCGGCGTGTGCATGGGAGAAAACTGCACAGAAAAAAAATCCTCTCGTCGTCCTCGTGGATTTTTACGCATCTCCGTGTTTGGGAATCAAGTGGATTTGGTACCCGGACAACTTTCTTCCACGACGCAGAGACACAAGCAGACAACAATAGATTATAAAACACAGTGCTGCAGTTCAGCTGCAAGGTGAAGCGCTGTGTGGGGAGCCGATGTGGATTTTTTTTTGGCATTTCCTCAAATCCAACAAAATCGTGGTAATATTTGGCTACACGGAATTACACATGTGACTTTATTAAGACTTTTAGTCTACTTTTAATCTCATGTGGTTCAAACAAAAGGTTATAATTTTTTTTTATTTTACAATACTATAAAAAAATGTGCGTGTATTTGGTGTGAAATCGTAAACAATGTAGTGTTTGGTGGAGATGTTTATATGCGTAACTGAATATTTTGATGTTTGGAGATTTTACAGGACTGCTACATAATTGCACTGATTATATATTTATATTTTTTATTAGTTCGATTCTTTCGTTATTTTCATAATTTAAAAATAATATTACTATCACAATATTCTTGTTTGTGGTCTGACAGTAATGAATGTCGCCCGTGCCACTCCATGGAGAGCCCCGCATTCCTCACCTGCCATATGTCATTTTCTCTGAGGTCATCTGAGGAGAGCGGCGGGTGCAGAAAACACGGGAAAGGTACAGGAGGTGTTTTTTCCCCTCTGCTTTCGATGCTTTGGGTGGGGTTTTTGTCTCGCTTTATTGCGGCCCCCTTTTGGGCGCACGCCATTTTTTCGTGCGCTTTTACGCACGGCGACACTGAGACAACCGACATTCAGACAGAAACCGGAGCGAGGAGATCCCGAAGAGAACAAAAGAAAGTAGCACAGTGGTGGTGCCAAGCGCTGGTTGAGGTAGTAGTTTGTGCTGTTGGTCGGGTTGTCATATTACCCCTTGTGGAGATGACTGCGCAATCTACTGCCTTGCTGGCGCTGGCGACTCGCGGCAGAGGAAGCAAAGCGGACCGACGTGTAGGGCCGGAGCCCACAGTACTGTTTGTAAACAGAACGAACCGAATGGAGGCGCGCGGGCTTTCACACTCATTAACACTTGTGCGTCAAACAGAATCTGTGATCAACCGGAACACGTGTAAAGCTAAAAAAAAAATGCTAAAAATCTGCATCTTATTACCATTAATTTAAATAAAGTGTTTTTTTTACTAGCTGGTTTGTGTTTATTCTACGTCTGTTTTTTATTTATTGTCAAGCCTCCCTTTCTAGTAAAGAGTAAAATGGGAATAAATGTCCATACAAATGCTTTTAGTTAAGCTATAAGTGAAATTATTGGAGTAATTTTTGGAGGGGGGAAGCTTCACAAAAGGGAAAATGTTATTTAATTCTTTAATCAGATGTTTCTTTTTTCTTGTTTTGGTGATGGGATCAGAAATCAGAAGTACAATAAATTAAAAAGTGCTTAAAAACCGAAGTGTTACATGATGTGAGGAGAGGTCTTCACTAAAAAAAAAGGTGTGGATGTAATATTTGATCAACAGAACGCATGGCATTACATTACATTAGCCACATATCTGCTTTATTGTGTACCTCAGTAGTTATGTGATAATCCCAGCTACAAATATAAGATCTAAACTTGAATTCTGTGTGGGGTTTTTTTAATTAATGGATGGCAACTGAATTGTACTTGTCAAATGCATCTATCCTAATGAGATATTTTGGTGTCAATGCAGCAATTTCTCCAAAGACAAAAGTGAAACCTCACCACGTACCCCTCCCAAGATCAGAAATTTGTGTTCAGTCTCGTAAAAAGCACGTGTAATTTTGGATAATGGGAGTCAGCCAGTGAGAAGTAGTAGTGTTACTATACAAAGAAATGAGGACATTCATTGGTTTCTACCCACATTTCCTTTGTGATTAATGTAGACACAAAATGGGAGAACAGTTTGGGATACTGGACATCCTCCTCATCATCAAGAGCATCATCGTCGCCTGTGTAGTTTTCTGTAACCAACTGTTCCCTCCCTGCTTGTGATTCAGCAAGCACTCGGTAGTCCCACTAATGAATCCCTCTGCTGTCTGCTCACAAACTCTAACCAGTCTTTTGGAGACCAGTTGACCCTGTTTGTTAGTTTCTGCTTCCCCACAAACACGACCCAGGGAATACAAACAGCTACAGTATTGATTACTTCACTTCACTTTTCTATCTCGGTCCTTGTGATTGATTTTCGACAGAGCGGAAAGATTTAGGGAACTATTGATTTTTGGGCACTTACATGTTGAGCTACTTGACATTCAGTTCTTCATTTTTTTTTTTTAATAAGACAAACTATATGTTTTCCATTGATCTTTTAACATTTATTGTCTTTTATTTTCAGTTCTGGATAAGAAACACTGAAGGTAAACATTGCTTTCCCACCTCCCAAAGTCAGAGTTGCACAAGGAAACATTAAAAATATTTCTTTTTGTCTCCGCCTTTTTTTGTTTGTTTTATAAAATGTACATCTCACATTCACAAACAGAGGTTGAGGGTAGCACAATGGTCACTTTAAATGGTTCCCGACTGGGCTTCAAATTCCTCTTTGCTACAGAAAAGAAAACCTCCCAGCTCTTTGCAGTTGCATGTGGTCTAAGGTAGAAAAGAAAAAACAAAACAACAGCAGTGACAACGTTCACATTACAGCAACTCGGAAAACAGAAACCTACAGTTGGACTGATGGGACAAAGTAAATGTTCAAGTCTAAGAGCTTCTCTGTACACACCAATCCACTCCCATGTATTTACAAATGCAGTGGAACTAATAATAAACCATCATGGAGGACTCTTCACCTTTAGAAAACCACTCTTTAACACATTGAACCTGAGTTGATGTGCAGCAGCTGGGTGGCACGATGGGATGAGTAAATTAAATAATGTTTTTCACATTCATCTAAGATAAAAAGGCTTAATGACAGTCTGAAGCACAGGTAGAAGGATGGACATTCAATACATGGACCGACGCCACGTTCAGATGTCACAGCGAAAAATTCCCTCGGATGAAACCACTCCTCTGAACCACGCTGAGACGATGCTGAGGTGACATCAGGTCAGTTTAAACTAAAAAAAAAAGTAAAGCAAAAATAAATCTGTCTTAAAAAATCTAACTGGTAAATCTACCGTATTTTCCGGACTATAAGCCGCTACTTTTTCAGACGCTTTAAACACCGGTGTGGCTCATGTATCGGCGGCACGAAGCTCGTTAGCTTTTTACAAGCTAGCAAGCTCCGTGCCGCCGATACATTTAGCCTCGTCACATCAGACCCGGTCAGAGTGGACCACATGAAACTGTTTGAATAAATTCAATAGCGGCTTATAGACAGGTGCGATCAATAGTCCAGAAAATACGGTAATAACGACATGTATTACAAACTTTAAAATGAAATATTTCTTCCATGGAATGTAAAGGAGGAACAATGCACCATATGAAGTTAAGGTAAATGTTAATGAATGCTGCAAGTGGAAGGAATGTAGAGAATAATAATTGTCGACTGCAAAAAAACCCTCAGAGCTAAGGTGATCAATAGCTCACGCAACGCAATGGCACATATCACGTGGCTTAAAGCAACAGTTGGGCATGTTGGGAAGTTACTCACGTTCTTGTGAAGAATTGGATCAAACTCTGAGAAAAGAGTCTAAGTGTATTTCCCAAAATGCTCAACTTTTCTTTACAATGGCTTCCTCATCCTGGCAATGTCCAAATTAACCTCTTGAGATTAAGTCATTCGCCAGTACTCCCTGTTTTATGATGTTAGGAGGCATATTCCCACTTTGCAGTCAAGCCTAAAGTAAAGCTGTGCCCCTCCCACACCCTACATATCCGCTATAGAGGAAACAGGTGACACAATATAAGCTAGAACTGCTTATTTTTTCAGTCAAGGTCTGAGAGTTTTTCCTCTAAAACATGCAGTTTGTTTTAACTTTATGCTGCCATTCATTCTTTTTTGTTTTTTTCTCAGCTTGGCATTGAACTTTTTTTGATCCTCTTAAGTGCAAGTTACTTTTCATCTCCTGCATCCCGATGTGGCAGCTACCTGACAAACTGAACTCTTGACATCAGCACACTTTCTTTAAGTCCAGTGGATTTACAAAAAAAAGACAAAAACGTGCAAATACAGCACATGATTTGGTTTTGTACACGGCCATTAGCATCGCTGTTTCACTCCGTTACCTTCTTTCATGTTTTAATCTTGATGTTAAATGTAAGGGATGCTAATAACAACCTCATAAATATATGCATGTTGGTTTTTTTTGCACATTTACAAACAAATAACATTATCACCAAGTCGTTGATACATTACATTAAATACAAATTCAGTCCATATAAAACAAACAGCAGTTTAAACCATTGCACCGTTGCTCATAATCCCAGGCCCACAATATGTCACTGCATGCACTGACACACAGTCATCAACTACATCCACATACGGTACATCATTATTCCCACACTCGTCCCTCTGAAGATTTCATGTCAAGCATCTGAACCTTATGAAACATGCAAAACATGTTAAAGTAAAAGAAAGCTTTGTTTGTTTTTCGCAGCTTGAATCTGATTGTATTTCATGATTTTTTTAAAAATGAACTTAATCCTCCCTGGTGCAGGGAATAATCACGTCTTTCATGTGTCATGGCTCCTTGGTGAGTTATGAGGGTCAGCCTAAAGTGCAACTACACTGATGGACAAGTCATTTCATCTAATACCAAGTCTTCATGGGGATTTTTCACTTCTTGGGGAATTTCTTGGAGAACAAGTCACAAGAACATTTTGAAAAAATTTAGACAGAGAGAAAATGACACCGCTGTCTATCTGTAAACGTGAAGCTACAGCATGTTGCTATTTTAGGTTAGCATAAAGACCAGAAACAGCTTGGCCTTCGATTAACTGGTTAGCCTGAGCTGTTGGGCAGTTCAGTTGCAAAAAACCAAAACAAAACAAAATAATTCATGCATATTAGGGCTTCAAAATGCAATAATGCTACAACATTTTTTAGACTTGATATCAGGGGACATGACTTGTCAAAGTGAACTTTTTTTTTGCTATGCAGATGTTACATTGGCTTTGTTTTCACACTGAAAATTAAAATCAAAAACCATATCAAACTCTCTCCTGACAGGCTCAGATCTCCTTGGAGGGTGATTGCACCTGTGCGGTGGTTACTTCAACTCTTCTTCTGCGTCCGTATCATCTCTTCTTTGATTTGGTCTGCAAACTGTGAATCCTTCAAAGCCACACTGTGGCAAAACGGAAAATGCAGCTGACCTGTCAGCTTGGTCCATGTTCACAAGACGGAGGAGGTATTTTTTTTAAATAATCAAGTTGACTATACAGTAGAAGAAAAGAGAAATAAAAGAGAGAGCTAAGTAGTGGATAGCTTAGGAAGAGAGGTAAAGAGGAGGAAAGACAGAAAGAAGTTTTCTTCATCGTTCACAGTCACTTATTTTAGCTTTCACATCTCTGCAGTAGATCAGGAACAGCTGCTTTCACATCAACATGCAACTTTTATCTTCACTGTTGATTGATGAAACAAATGAAATGATCCCGTGCAAACCGGTGCTGACTGTACTTTGCTTGAGCTGACCAATCCTGACCTCCTCCAGAGAAATGAAACACTAACAAATCTTGACGCTCCACGGGACCTCCCGTCTAAGGAAGCAAATAAATGAAAAGAGGGATTGATTCTGAGTTCAGGACCGATCAGATCCTGCTGCGTCGTCAGGCCCTTCAGGTCCTTGAACAGTGGCATCTCCTGTCAGGCTCCTCAGGGCTGGCGATTGCCGTACATCAGAGGTATGATGAAGACGGAGATGTCGTCCCCGGAGCCCAGGCGCTCGTTGGTGATCCTCCATCCTCTGTCTCTCAGCACGCCACGCGCTCGCATCACCAGGTCCTGTGCTGCCATTGTGTATCTGGACAATGGAAGTAAAATAATAACGAAGCCCTTGCTGTGATTGTTCAACTGAGCTGCACTTTATTTAAATTTAAAAACTGCTGAGGATTTACAAAGATATATAAAGTTAGAAAGTTCTCACCTGTGCAAGTCATCGGGGTCACAGTTGGCTAGAAAGGCGGTGACGGCTTCGGCTACTTCCTGGTTAGACAGGACGTCCCACAGACCGTCGGTTCCCATCACCAGAACATCATCAGCCCCGTGCTCGTACTGCGTCAGGTTATACACCTTCACCTGCACCACACACCACAAAACACCAGCTCTTTCTCAGAGATTGTTTCCCCGTCTTGGCTTCATCTGTATTAAGCAACAAACTATTAATTTCAAACTGAGATGAAAAGAATAGAAAATAATCGCCGATATAGATTTTTTTAGCTATGTATCTACCACCAACAGATAAAAACAACTTCAAATAACCAAAAATTTCCACCTGGGGTCTCTGGAAAAATGTTTAAAAGACAGTCTAAATGTAAATTTGTATGATTTTATGAATGTAAACACACCAAACAATACTGCACACATCAACCCCTGAGTAAGAGATGTGAACTTACAGTTGGTTGTCAGCTCAGAAAGAAAAAATACAAAGACATCAGAACTTAAATCCACTAAATTTGCACAAAGTAAAACAATTTCTTTACTCCAAAGATCAAGGGCACTCGAGCTACTCAGCCACACTGAGCTCTGCACTGGCCTGCCCTTCACACATCACGGTGCAGGACATTTCCATAACTTAATGAATTCAATGCAGTTTTCCTTTTTACCGAGAGCATCTCCAGCACTTGAGATGCTTTGGTGGGAGGTAAGAGTTGTGTTTGTGAGAGGAGACACAGACGGAGACACAGAGTGCTGAGAGGAGTTAAGTCTTCCATGTGAACCCCGTGTGAACCCCCTGTATTAATGAATTAAAGATCAAGCGGAGAGCTCTGGGAGGAAGAAATGCAAAACTCTATAAGACAAACTACATCAGGAGATGAAAGCGCTTTGAAACCAGCGCCAGACAGTCAGACAGGTGAGCTCGGGTCCTCCAGCAGCAGAGGACCTCGTTCAGACAGCTAGGCAGCAAAATACTACCTCCAGTGACTGTAGTACAGATACGACAGGAGTAGAAGCAGCGTACGTCATGTGACTGACTTATCCTTTGGTATATAGGACATAATCCACGAGACAAAGAAGAGGAAACGTGCAACATCTCATTCAGACAGTTAGAGAGAGACGTGTTAGCTTCTATAATTGTGTGTAATTGTATGTGTTCATCCAGTGTGACGACCACAGACCTTATAGGCCAGTGTGTCTTTGTGTTCCTGCCTCTGCTTCAGGTCCCTGCTTGATTGCCTGGTCCAAGATGGTGCTCTCCTGCTTTTCTTCTTGCTCTGGCTCTTGCTGCCTGCCTCTCCCTCTCTCTCCAGGGAGGCTGTCATCCTCTTTTGTTATGGTTTAGCTTTGGTTTCCTTCACTCCTTAGTTTAGGTTAGTACACCTACCACAGCACCCATGATTAACGATTAGCTTTGTTTCCGTTAACTCTACTTTAATAAACTTTTGGTTCGACAACAAACCCAGAGAGGAACAAGACACGTGTTGTCAAAAAGTCTTCATCCTGAACCAAAGTTTATCTGAGAAGGAGCTGCTGTTTAGGAGCTGGAGCAGCTGAAAACTCAGCTCAGTGAGCAGATCTCAAAGACCACCGAGCTTTCCACCGACCTCAATGACAGAAACGACTTGGGACCTCCCCGAAGAAAAATCCCCAGGCGCAAGAAACCATCGCAGCAAGAGGCGTCCATCCCTGATCCTCCTCCTCCTGATCTCACTCCCATGATAGTGGCTGAAGTGTCTGAACAAACACTCCCAGAAACAAAGAATCCTTCACTTTGGAAAAGAACCCAGCACCTTCTGGGACTGAGGAAACCACAACAGTGAAAGAAGTAGTGGAGTTGGAGCTGACTTTTCCTTCCTCGGTCCAAGGACATGCATGTTGGTTTTACTGGGTACTTTAAATTGCCCCAAATCAATTTGAACCCAACCTGCATGTCTAAACTGGCCAATGTAAATCATCCAATAAATTAAAAACAAACTCCATAGCAGTGTGTATCAACCCAGAGTGCTCTCAGTGATCCCTCTGTCAAACCTCTGACCACTACTGGGTTATTTCTACCTCTATGTTTAAAAAAAAACAACAACTGCTCTCACCTCAGGACAACAGGAAAGAAACGGCTTGATGTAGATGTTGGAGTCATGAACTTTGAGGTCGTGGTCACCGAGCCCGCGGGTCACGCCGATGGTGGCCAACACTCGTGCCTGGAAAAACATAGATGGGCTGCGTTAGGTTTGAGTTAATGAGTGGATGTTTGTTGCCAACAACAGTTTAAAATCTGGTGACTGACTGGAAGCATCTGGTCCCTTAGTTTTCTTGTGAAGGGTAAAAGCTTTGGTTGCACAATCAGTGTGTTTGAGGTTATTATCTTGTTGGAGGATGAAGGTCTGGCCGGCGATATTGGACGAACTGCCGTATAACCAGACGTGATTTGTCTGCATACTTGGAAATTCTTCATCCTGCTGCTTCCTTCATCTGTTCCAGCATCAATAAAGACGAGTGAGCCAGTTACACAAATTTCCCTCTAGTGATTTAGCAGTTTAGAGGGCACTGTAAGTGGGAGGCAGACATAGTAGCAATAATACAGTGTACTGAAAAATAGCTTTAATTTGAGGCGTCTGTTAATTCGGGGGTTAAAGGTCTAGTTTTAAGATTTTGCTGGTAGAAAAAAAACTGTAAATGTCAGACTTTGGGTCATCCCATCAATACTGTGTCAAATACTTCCTTGGACATGTAGATTTGTTTGGTACAAAATACACTCCGGGTGGCAGAGTGTGTATGTTTTACACATCATTATTGTAAAGTGTCAAAAGTGAACTGAAACTAGACTTCTTTTAATTATCCAATCCCTTTGCAGTTTTCTTCCTCCCTTTCATTGCTGTGTAACAAGTCTTTGTTGTGGCCGCTCTTTGAATGCCAGAGCCGCTCTTCAGACAACGCTGTCAACATCGTCGCAAGCTGTTTCTGATGGAGCTTCTTGTTATGTCTTTCGCTGCATCAAACGGCATTGATTGAAAATGTGAAACAAACCGATACGACTGAGAATTTAAGGCGCTTTGTGCGATTTGTTTGGTGGACTGTTTGTGGTTTGTTCTTCTTCTGATCCCACTGTGGATTAACTTCGCCTCTCAGAGACACGACTATCATCTCCCGTGTGGTGTGTGTCTTTCTGAATGTCTGTGTGTAGCAGTATTGTTGGAGTGGAGAAGATGGACCGTCTCCCCTCTCCTCTAGTGAAAGTGTACACTGACACACACACTTGCACACACTGTGTTACACATCAGAGACCAAGTGTTCGCCCACTCTCTGGGTGGCTGGCAGGCATGTAGTGAGTGAGTGTGTGTGTGTGTGTGTGTGTGTGTGTGTGTCAGACTGACAATTTTTAGGCAAGTGATTTTCTCTGCAGTTCTCAATTCCAGGGTAGACATACAGGGTTTGGAGCTGACACACACACACACACACACACTCTTACAGTAGAAGTCACACACACCTACCTTTTTCCCTTCACCATAAATAAGTGGAAACTTGAGATCTTCATCCTCGATGGTCTTGTAAGCCCTATTGTGTGAGGAAAGAAAGAAAACCAGAGCAAGATGGTGAGTTTTCCTCTTTCTCATTCTGTTTATTACACACACACTTTTTCAAAATAGCATTTATTACTGTATCTGACACACACAGAAACATAGTGATACACACATTTCGTAAAAGAGGTGCACAAGTTAGTGTTGTAATCAAGACCGCACCAACCGAGACCAAGACATTATCGAGACTGGAGAGAATCGAGACCAAGACAAGACCAAGACATTTGGAGGCATGTCACTCCGGGTGTCACAAAGACCGCATGACACCGGGAAGGCAGTTCTCACTTATCACAGTAGTAGTGGCCTGGTCTTGACCGGTCTTTATCAAAAAACCCGAGTCCATCCTGTCCGAGACCGAGGCAAGACCAAGTAAAAATGCTTTTGATTCCGAGATGAGTCCGAAACCCTTAAAAAGTGGTCTCAAGAGCAGTCTCGAGACCAAGACCAATGTCAATTACTACAACACTAACACAAGTAGACAGCAAAATAAAATCTTAGAAATGTGAAAATCTTCCACTGCGATTGGTTTAAGGAGACATTTTGGCTCTGCAACAATGAAGATGTTGTACGACCTCTTCTCCACAAACAAGGGCTCCCACAGTAACACAGTAATATGACCAGCTTCAAGCCTCTTTTGGCTCATTGTTTTGGTTTTGCTGCCTACAACTTAACTGTTTATGTTCACTCTCATCAACCTAATATCTAATCATCACTGATCGACAGTTTTCACCATAGATTGTATATAGAAATGGATGAAGCGACCGGGTCTTAAAAATGAGGTCAATACAGTAGTGCAACAAAGTGCAATACACCCGACAGCCATTAGATGCTGCCTCCGAAAATCTCTGGCTCCAATTGACTTCAATTCAAAAATGGCTATTTTGTCCACAAGTCATTTTGATGTCATTAACTAAAGTCAGCTCTTGTCAGGGATCTTTTGGTCCATCTGAAATAAAAAAAAAAGTATCATTAAGTAGATATTAGGCTTCAAAAAGAGGAATATTTAGGGCTGTGGTTAGTTTGATAGAGTTTCATACACATTGGTCAGTATCCTCAGATTCAAGGGGTAGACCCACGTCTTCATCATTTTATTATTAAGTAGATATTTGCCTTTAGGGGCGTGGTTAGCTTAGTTTGATTGACAGGTCTGGACTCCAGTGATTTACAAAGTGGGCAGTGTCTTTGGGGTCAAGGGTAGGTCCTCACTCCTTACTTCATATCCAAATATGGTCACTTCTGGCTCCAAACAACTAACATGATGATGCCAAATGCCAAACTTCTGGCTTCAGTATGCGAGTCCACAAACCAGCTGGTGACATCACATTAGCTTTGTCCATTTTATATACTGTGTGAAAGCAAAGCACTAGCTAATACAGCTTCATTTTGGCAAATAGGAAATTGCTAATCTAAGATATTAGCTGGAACACCTTCCTAAGAAATATATAAATGATGCTTAATAAAAGGGCTTCATTAAACCCTTCCTATGCCCGTTTCTTTCCAACTCCACACCTCATCTTGTAACAGTTTTCATCTTTGAAATATTTAGTCTCCAAACCCAAACCGTGATGACATCAGACTTCAGAAAGCTCCCCCAGAGTACTCCCTGTGCCAATTTATATGTATTGTATTTTTCTCCTGTGTTAAATCAAAAGCGAATTTATGTTTGTCCCATTGATCGTTGTAGGCGTCAGACCTGTCTTGCTTCGTAATGAACATATAGGTGAGAAACAAAGCCAGTGCCATTCCTCTTCTCGGCTTTTGATTTAGCTTGCATCTCAATGCCAGCGTGTCTCTCTTGAGTGCAATAACAAGTGTTTTTGCTGCTGAAAAATTTAGCAAGAAAGCGAGGGGGAGGGAACCTCAGAATACACAAGCAAACAAAAATAAGTTCAGAAGTGCACAAATGGAGGGAGAAGATCTAAAAACATACTTAGAAATGGAGCTTTGATGTCAGACTGAAAGACTCCACGGCTGACGCTGATGTACTTGAACTAGCTAGATTAGTCTTGGCGTCACCAGTCAGTGGAGAATATCAACAACTTCAAACGGCTTCATATCTGACCAGGGTTCGCTCCGTCTGTCAGTCCATGTCTCTCTCTTTGTCCATTTGTCTGTCTCTAAAGCGACTCGTGTACTTTTCCCGACCCACATACAGCGCTGTGTGGCTGTCTGGCTTCTTGCCTGTGTGCCTTTGTGCTGGTGAGGAAGATTTGCAGCGTCTTCATCCATCAGCCACCCTCCTACCAGCACTTGTCAAACTTAACACCTCTTAACAGTAAATCACACGCTATGCTAATTTATCTTCCCACTGTTTAAGCTTGAATGTGATGGAGCTTCTGAATGAGATTGCTCGTTTTCATTATCGTCTTACTTTGCATGTAGCATGTTAAGTGCTTCTCAAAAACATTCACTGTTTCCAGGTTTCTCTGTGGGACATAACAGATGTATTTCAAAGCAATGCCCCATATGTCCCCTGAATACACGTTAGGGTGTTTTCTCCTCATCTGTCTGGACAGCCTTTAACATTTGGGCACATCACCTTTTTTATTAAATAAAAACAGACTTTGCATAAAACATATTTAATTTTTTTTAGATTTTTAAATGAATTAAATGAGCTTGTATAATAAAGCGGTTTATTATTTTTTTCAGACCATTGGTTTTCTCAACCATAGACTGTTTATAGAAATGGACAAAGTAACCTGGTCTCAAAAATGAGGTCAATGCGGAAGTGCAAAAAAGTGCAATACTCCCAATGGCCCCTAGATGCTGGCTCCAAAAAAAAAAAAAAACAACAAAAAAACCCCAACTCTGGCTCCAATTGGCCTCAATTAAAAAATGTCAAAATACTCATTCTTTACACAAGTCTTTCCTATGTCATTAAAGTCAACTCGTCTTATTAGTGATCTGATGGTCCAGCATTTCATCAGTAAGTAGATATTAGGCTTCAAAAAGAGGAAGATTTGGGGGCGTGGTTATTTTGATTGACAGGTCAGGACTCCAGTGATCCGGTGATTTACAGGTGGTTTGGAGGCTCATTCACTGGTGAACTTGAGTCTCAAACACATTGGGCAGTGTCTTCTGAGTCAAAGGTCGGTCCTCTCTCCAAATATGGTCACTTCTGGCTCCACAAACCAATTCAAATACCAAACTCCTGGCTTCACAATGCGAGCCCACAAACCAATGAGTGACACCACATTAGCTCTGTCCATTCTATATACAGTCTATATTCTCAGCTCTCTCATCAGCTGTCATTTCAAACCACAGGAAATAACAGTTTCCAGTACTGTTCACCACCTGGTCCAGCAGAAAACAGCAGAGAGACAAAGTTAGCAGCTGGCTGGTGAACATAGCAGCTGGGTTAGCAGCTGAAGAGCCAGATATTTCTGTCAGGAGTTGGTTTAGACCAAAAAAATATATATATAAAAAAAAGAGTGAGCAATAAATTTACATTCATGATGTAAACACAAACATGACTAAAATGAATATTGTTTTGTACCTGCTGGATGTAGCAACATGTTTGCTAGCTTAAAAGGTGATGACAGTGTTGTTTTGACTGGTTTTTTTTTTCCTGCTGACCTCAAATAACCAAAGAAAAGTTCATGCAGGTTGAAATTCTTCAAAGGAAGGTATAACTATAGCTTTTGGTATCAGCACCAAAACTCATCTACAAAGTCTATACCAGTGTTGGGAACCTCCAGATAATATCCTGTCCTTTCAAAATAAGGACAAAACATAAACTATAGCTGCAAATGACTTCTTTTCTCAGACGTGAAGGGAAACATAACAGTAGTCGATACAGTGGCCCATCCTGGCTGCCATATTTCTCCTCCTGAGGGGCGGTTTCAATGTGAAATATACATCACACACCACAATAGGCTCGGTACTCTATGTGCCTGTGTGTGTGTCAGTGAGTGTGAGTGAGTGTGTCAGTAAAAGCACATCTCATTACTGGCTTCCACTGCAGCCACAGTCAAACAGCATGGTGCCTTGCTAACCCACATAACACTGCACAAACAGGACCATCTCAGCTGTATCATTATATCATATCAGGTTAGGCTGCTCCCTCATTAGCTCTCTGCTGGTCTCTTCAGCATCCCACAGTATAGAGGAGTATAAGCAACAGTATAAAGGCGGGTAGGGAAGGAGTTGCAGGAGTAGAGCCTCAGACCACAGTGCAGAAAACAAATAAAACCTTTTTCAGATTATTGTTTCATTTAATATGGATGCACCCGGAGAGGGCTGGGATTTGCAATCCCAGAACATTAGCAGCTTTCATTTCCCATCATAGTACGAATGGTATAATTCACGACAGCACAGACATTTTGGGGAAGCAGGAATCCGCCATCTTTAAGTGCTCATTCGGTTCAGTGAAAATTGTGTGCGAAAGAGAAAATGAAAAAAGACAGTGGTAGACGTACCATCCGTTCATGGTGAAGTCTCTGTAGAGCATCCTCTTGCCCACCTCCTTCCTCTGAACTCTCCGGGGGAATTCCAGGTGCGTGAACTCATTTCCTAACAGGTGAGGCTGCATAAAACCCTGGAGGACAGACAATGTTCTTCAAGTCACTCAAGCAGCTAAATGTGATTTTCAGATCAGAGTCATCTTCCATCACTTTGTAGTTTTACACATTTTTGCTTCACTGTTGAGTTCATCTATATGGTTAGTATATTTTTTCTTTGCTAGTCATACTACTGTCATAAGAATTGTGACAGTAGGGACTACAGAGGATATTTTACTGATGAAACTACTCAGATCATACACTGTGCCATTATCCATGTAACTCAGATAAGCTGTGATGGAAGGGGTAAGGGGGCAGGTCTAACCCTTGGACCTGAGATCACTGATCAATGTGTTTGAGACTTAACTTCAGTGCTGGAGACCAGGCCTGATCCAGCTAACCCCGCCCCTAAATCTTTCTCTTTTTGAACCCTAATTTCAACTTAATTTTGATTTTTTTTTTTCATATGAGCCACCCGATCATTGATACCAAGAATTAACTTTAGTGAATAACATCAGAATGACTTGTGAAAAAATATGGACAAATATTTAGGAGTATTTATTGATTTAAAATGACCATTTTTTGAATTGAAGTCAATTGGAGTTTTCTGGAGTCAGCCATGGAGTGTATTGCACTTTTTTCATTCCTGCATTGGCCTCCTTCTTGAGCCCCACTTGCTTTCTATATACAGTCTACAGCTGAGACTGGCTGATGATAAAATAAGCATGACACTAAAAGCTCGACTTTCCTCAGCAGGAGAGCATCAGTACTTTTGATCTTTTCATGGCCCAAACAAAGCAAACCAGCTTCTTCTCATTCTTTTCATTCACCAAATCAAACTGAAACATGGAAGTTCAGAAACACTTGAGTCACCGCTTACTGCCACTGTCTATAAAAAGGCCAATCACAGGCAGCTATTCTCAGTTGACAAGTTTGTTGAGTGTCCTCACATGGTTGATTTTCCCCGTTGCCACAGCTCCTCCAGAAGCTGATGGAGCAGAAGTGCCTCGCTGATTGTGTCGCTCATAGTGCGAACACGGTGGTCAACAACACACAACTTCTCTAATCAACAAATTGAGCAGGTTCGGATCTTGAGTTGTTTGTAGACTCAGGATAATGTCGGTTTGTCTGACAAACCTCGTAATCGTCACGGCTCAGATTCCCTTTCATGCAGCAGATGGTGTATGAACACTGAGCAGAGTTTTCTTACCAGAAACTGGAGTCGCTGCCGCTCCGACTCTGGCGTGAACTCAGTTGACACGGGGATGATGTCATTGTTTCTGATAATGATAGCCCTGAAGACACAAACAAAGTAAAGTACATGGGACCTGGCATTGAAAGAAATAACATGCCGCTCTAATGGTTGAAGTTCCTGTCTGTGCCCCAGCATGTTCCTGCACTGCCGTCATATGTGTTTGGATCCCTGGGGTTTACTACAGTGTAATTATCGCCCCCTCCTTCACACACCAAACTGAATCGCACATACCTGCTGTCACCTGCATTCCCAACATATAGTTTTCCTAGCAGGTAAACCACAGTGAGAGCAGTGCATCCTCCTGTGATGTTAAAAACTTGCTTTTCCCTCTCAATCTGGGCATCCTGGGAGAAAGGAAAGAGACAAGAGATAGTTTTGTTAATCTTTAATGAAACATCATGTAAGAAGACAATCGGAAAAAGCTTGAAAAACCTCCCACGCCTGCCCACATGCGACTGTGAAACTTAAGAAATGTCAACACAGTTAAAATTTCACGCTGCGAGCAGCTTGTATTGGCAGTAGTTTCAATATGTGGTCTGGAGCTTCTTTTATTTAGTAGCATTCACACATAACTGTAAGGGCTGGAGGAGAAAAATAATCAGATAAAGAAACTGGGCAAGAGCCAAGACTGAAAATTTAATGAACTTTTCAGAAAGACAGAAAGTGTGGGCATTAGACTATTGATTGGTTTAACCTGAACCTTTTGTCGATCCCGTGTCAGTAAACAAGAATTTGTTGTGTCTGAATAATGCACAGCAAAATGTGAAAAGGGTTGTATCTAGACTGAGCATCATCAGGTTCAATAAGCTGTGTACTGAGGGTACATGCAGAAATTTAAATCTGCATAATTACACAGAGTTAGTCCACCCTTAAGTCCGATATGTACAGTTTTTCTTTAATGCTTTTTCTGTCCCGAATGTTCTGTCTTGGTAGAAAAAGCAAAAAATTTTACATTCATTCTTCCAGATTTGCAGTTCAGACAGAGCTTCCCGAGAAGCAGCTTTTTCCTGCAGGCTTTAAATGCTGTTTTTTTTTTTTTTATTTCTGCAGAGGCCACAGCTTTAACTGATGCAGTGATAATCTTCTACAAAGGATGTGAAATCAAGTGTAAGAGCGCTTCTTTTCACCAGGGGAAGGGTGGCGGACGGGGCTGATCTTAAAAGAGCTTTCATAGGGATTTTTTTTTTTTTTTTTGTCTGGGTACCACCGAGTCCAACTGCTTGGACTGCTTTCCATTGCCATCTAGTGGTAATACTGTGTAAACTGTGGCTTTTGAAATACATCTTTCAGAGCACTTCAAAAGAAGAGGACTGGAAAATAAAATCAAACACAAATCATTCAAGTGAAGGGCAATAAAGAATCTGCTGTTTTTAGGATGATATATAAACTGTTGATCTTTGTATCAATTAATGGACTTGGGTGAAGTAAATTACCCTACAGCAGTTTTTTAAATAATGAGCAAAAAATTTCAGCTCAGTGCGTTTAGTTACAAAGCTCCTGCCTTTGAACTACACAGAGCGACAGCCTAATGGTTGACTGGTGTTTAGCCAAGAGCCATTATTTCATAGGGCAGCTCTGTGATACCAGATGCCAATTTGTCTAAATAAGCTGTAAACAGAGACGCTAAAGGCTATGATCTGAAAATAATCTTTGTGTGCCTTGCTGCAAAGGGTGGATGATGACAAACGTGTGTGTGCTTTTCTGTCCTCAGGTCAAAACAACAGCATGCTAGTGCGGCATACGTCATATTATCACAGCACTGACACCAGCTTTGGTTTATTTGTGTTGTGGTGGCTCCTACAGGAACTACAGCTGCCTATCTGCTGTGAGATTTTCTGCAAACACACCGAGTACTCATGATGATGCTGCAAAAATACACAATTTGCAAAAATGCAAATAATGCTTTATTATATGGAAATCATAGTGGGATCATTTATGAATATTTACCAGCTTCATATTAAAATGCTGAATTTTAAAAAAGCACTTAAAGACAAAAGAGGTGACAAACAGCAAGATAAAGGTCAGATAAGTGTGTTCACAAAGTACACCAGCCACATGTTTTTGCTGGATCACCCAGTGGACTGCAGCTGTTTCAATGATCTAACTAAACCATCAATAAAAAATACAGTACTTCCTGTTTGTTATTTTCTGTTCCATCATGTTGGTGCTGATTGGTCAGATCTTTTGAGTGACAGCTCATTTGACAAATGGGAGATTGTCAATAGCTGCTCCTCTTTCACTCAGTGTTAACAGCCCATGTCATACACTAATACACAATAACAGGATGCTAGCTAACTTTCTGAAGCTAATGTAGGATTAAGATATGTGGTGAAGCAATGACGTTTGGTTATCGTTGACACATAAAGAATTCAACCTCCATCTTTTTCAACCTAGAAATTTGCTCCTGTGCCAGTTTCTCTTCAACAGGTAGTAATGACAGGTGTGCTGCTAATTCACAACTGTATGTGTAATAATAACAAAGTAATAGAATAGAATAATATAATCTATAATACAATATACACTAATAACTGCAGAATATCAATAGAAATGGACAAAGCAACTGGGTGTCAAAAATGGGGCTAATGAACAGGTGCAAAAAAAGTGCAAATCCACCAACGGCCACTAGATGCAGGCTCCAAAAAACTCAGAAATCTGGCTCCAACAGCACAAGATGCCTATTTAAATATCATGCATCTACATCAGTGGTCCTTAACCACCGAGCCGGGGACCGGTACTGGTCCGTGAGGCATCTGTTACCGGGCTGCACAGAAAGAATCGATAATTTATATAATTTCCATTGTATTGATTATTAGAGTCTGAAAGACATTTTATTTTGAAAATATACCGGATTCTCTCTGGCTTAACTTCTATCTGTCCCTCTTGACACGTCAATACGCTTGTCTCAATCACATGATCAGAGACGTTACCCAAAAAATCTAGTCCGCAAACTAGCTAAAATGAGTAAAAAACAAACGTGTTTAGAGAGCTTCTTTGCAAGGGGGACACATTCGTTTTAGATGCCAGTTGTGTTATTTTATTTTTGCTGTATTTATCTGCCACACCTTGAAGGCCGGTCCGTGAAAATAATGCCGACCTGAAAGCGGTCCGTGGTGCAACAAAGGTAGAGGACCCCGGATCTACATGATGTACTTACAATTACACTTCTTCCTCATGTGAAGGTTTGAGTTAGTGAACCTAAATCACAAAACTGAGTATATTTATGAACGCCGTACAGAACAGGTGTATTATGGATTTTGTTCTGATACAACATTGAGTGTCTTATCTGATTCCCTAGAAGCATTTATAAAACCACAGCACAAGTGTTACTAATAACATTAACAATGACTCAGTTCTGTCAAATGTCAGCCAATACAATGAGTCAGCACAGTATCCAAACACTGAAAGTTAATTATCAATCATACATTTGCTGTTGCTGCTGTGATATTTCAAGCTGTTTAAATAAGGCTATACGAGCCCAAATAAATGGGCTAGAACAGAGGGAAGAGGTGGAAGGATGATGGCGGGCACTGGGGTCAGACAGCTGACCCCTACAGGAGGATAATGAACCCCTCTCTCTAACCTCACGGTGCATTTCTCTGCCGCCCAATCCTCCCAACGCTCAGTAATGAGACATGGCAGTGTGACCTCCTCTGAGTGTTAAACCCGTCTCTCACCATCTCTTTGAAAGCGTTCTCTATGGCTCCTATCACCAGGCTCTCGTGCTGGATCTTCTTCTCAGTGAAGAAGCGCGGTGGAGGCGGCGTGCTGCA
>OOFC01051243.1:0-10596 GCA_900323345.1 Pseudochromis fuscus
ATTTACCTGCGTCCTTGCATTTTTAAAATGCCGTATTTTCCGGACTATAAGCCGCTACTTTTTTCCAAAATAGTCGTGTTTTGATCTCGTATTTACCTGCGTCCTTGCGTTTTTAAAATACCGTATTTTCCAGACTATAAGCCGCTACTTTTTTCCAACGCTTTGAACTTAAACACCGGTGTTTCTCATGTATCGGTGGCACGAAGCTTGTTGACTTTTTACAAGCTAGCAAGCTCCGTGCCGCCGATACATTTAGCGTCGTCACATCAGACCCGGTCAGAGTGGACCACATGAAACTGTTAGAATAAATTCAATAGCGGCTTATAGACAGGTGCGCTCAATAGTCCAGAAAATACGGTAAATAAAACAAGGTGATTTTATTACGTGCTTGACGGATGTGATGAGGCCGCTGTCGTATGGATCTTTGAACAGTCAGGATATTCAACAGGCTGATGTTGGTCCACCAGTGTGTAGTTAGTGGACTGCTGTCTTATGCATATGTAATAGCAATGATCTAGTCATGGTATTCAAACTTTTATAGGCCTTCAGAGACTGACTCGTGTGAGCGATGTTGTGGTGATTAAAAAGGTGAAAGTGTCCATGTACTGTAGATCCTGTTTCGGGCTATAATCAGTGTAACTAATGAATTTCTGAACAGTGATGTTGTATGGATCAGTGCTAATGCTGTTAATTTTTCCCTGATATCGTGCTGTGTGGTTGTCATCAAGCTCCAGTGTGATACCTGATAAAATTAATCTGCAGTTTTGATATTCACCCCTGCTCGCCATGATCTGTGTTGAAGCAGACGTCCAATATGGCGGCGTAAACAAAAGTGTGACCTCACTGATTGTTATCTATAGGTCCAACACATAGATGTATTGAGGACAGCTGGACACTGGATTATGTGATCTCGGCTTGTTTCATTTAATGAAAGTTGCAGGAGGTGATAAACACAGTTGTAATGTTGTGGTTTAGTCACTGAGCCAACAACATCTCCCACCTCCACTCTGCTGCTGGAGACTTCATCCAACAACAAGTGTGATACTTTCACAGCACAGTGCTGATAAAAAGAGTTTAGATATAATAAGGTTTAGAATCACAGTATGAAAATATTCTTGTGAGTATAAAATTAAATTAGACCTGGTTTATAAAAAGATTATCGGTGACGCCATTTGAATATAAATGAATAAACTTTTTTATTGGGATACTTTATTAGTGGAAGGCCTCATTTGGTGTGTGTGAGTGCAGAGGCTTGTATCAGTGTCTCCCTGCTCTTATTAAACGTAGAGTAAAGGTCTTTCGTCTGGGTTAATGCTGCTGCAGACATTTCCACGCTGTGTTTTTGTCATTCTCTCTGTTGCTCTCTGCCATGGGTTATGTTTGGACAGGTTAATTGGTCGAGATTGATTTTTCCACCCTCTGGGGTATGCACACACATCTGCACAGACATTATTACTGTGGATATAAATGCAGCCAGCGGTGCTGATATTTGTTTGATTGGTGTACGAGGTTATTGAGGCTCATGCTGTTTCATCGAAAACATGCACACACTCACGGGTGGATGCTCTCGTTTGTTGTTTGCTGCTTTGATTGTCGTATTGGCATCTTTTTTTTAATTTGGGTAACTGTCAATATCTGCAGACAGGTTCTCGATAAGACGGCATCTCTGCTCTCATACAAGAATCTGTGTTCATCAACATGTACATGCTTGTGTACTGCACTTTGGCTGACTATGCTGTCTTTTAAAGTGCTATATAAATAAAGTTGAATTGAAATGTGAGCAAATTGCTTGGTTAGTACTGTTAAGGCTTTTGTACAGTAGGCAGTGTCGGGAGTAATGCGTTACAAAAACAACACAGTTACAGTGATATGTTACTAGTTTGCTGTAACACAATAATATCACACCTTACTAATAAAATGTTTGTAATATTATGAAACTTACAATCTAAGTAACACGTGTTACAACAAATTTAAACCCAATTACTGTATTTTCTGGACTATAAGCCGCTACTTTTTTCCGACATTTTGAACCCTACGGCTTAAACACCGGTGTGGCTCATGTATCGGCGGGACAAAGCTCGTTAGCTTTTTACAAGCTAGCAAGCTCCGATACATTTAGCCTCGTCACATCAGACCCGGTCAGAGTGGACCACATGAAACTGTTCGAATAAATTCAATAGCGGCTTATAGACAGGTGCGCTCAATAGTCTGGAAAATACGGTAGGTTTTGTTTTTTTAAGCATTATTACAGCAACTGAATGCTTGACAATCACAGAAGTGATTTCCCCAAACTGATTAAATACACACATAGCAACGCAAAACTGCTTTGCTAGCTCAGTCATGTAACTAGAATATCCACTGGAAAAAAAATATTTATTTAATGGACTGATAGTTATACTTCTGCCACCATCTTTTGAGCTAACAGGTGCCATGACAACTCAGCTGATCTTAATCTGCAACAACATATTTATCTATATATAGGTCTGTCTTTTAATAAACTCACCAGCAGATGTTTTATTTCAGCTGTGGTTGTGTCTATCCAGTTTCATGTTTTTGTTGCCATGGAAACCACACAGACTCGGGTCATGAGATAAGTGGAGTAATATTTGTCAGTACAAGCTACCCGTACTGTCTTGCTCATTTGAAATCATTCTTTAAGTCTTCTTGGTGAAAGTAATGCAGAATTCAGAGACAGTAATATTGTGATGTAACTAATTACTTTCAAATGACAGTAACTAGTAACATATAATGGATTACATTTTGGATCTAACTTGCCCAACACTGACAGTAGGACAAATGAAAATCTAAAGCTAGACTTTGAGCCAAATGCTAATAGTGGTTTGCTAACATGCTGATGTTAAAGATAATCTGATCTGATCAGTGTCTTTGCCTGAAAAACATTGATTATCTCATCACAATGGCCAGTGTCAGTGGGTGGGGTACATTAGGAAGTAAGTCAGTCCTTGCAGTAGATGTGTGAAGACTCTGACAGACTGACAAACACCACACTGTGATGGTTCAATGACCGGGTCAGAGCATCCTCAAAACTGCTGCTACTGTGGAGTCCCTGGTCTGCACTGATCAATACCAAAAGTGGTCCAAAAGAAAACTGATGAACCAGTGACAAGGCCATGAACGCTCGAGGATTATTGATGTGTGGAGACCGAAGGATGATGTGTGTTGTCTGGTCGGGGGTTCGATTCCCACTCCTCCCAGTCATTGTCGGTGTGTCCTTGGGCAAGACTCTTTACCCACCTTGCCCTGCATGAATGTTGGATGAATGAGTTGGTGGTGGTCGGAGGAGCCGTAGGCGCAAATTAGCAGCCACGCCTCCGTCAGTCTGCCCCAGGGAAGCTGTGGCTAGCTTAGCTTACCACCACTGGTATGAATGGGTGTGAATGAATAATGGTCTCTGTACGAGCGGTTTGAGTCTGGACTTTCAGAGAAAAGTGCCAAATAAATCCAAACCATTATTATTATTATTATTATTATTATTATTGTCTGATCCCACAGACGAGCTACTGTAGCACAACCTGCTGAAAGTCCTAATACTGCCGTTATATAAAACACATGATCAGGACACACAGGTCTACAGCTACACAGCTCCACACAGAGCAATGCACTGTTTACTGCTAAGAGCACCTACAGCAGACAAATGAGCATCCACACTTTGTTTTCAGTGTTTTCAGTGTTTGTGTATATGTGTGTGTCGTTCACCTGAGGAAGACACTGATGCAAGATTCATTACAGGAAGATGGCAATCCAGTAGAGGAAGTGCGATGCTTTGGACAGTGTTCTCGTCCTTGGGTCCTGCATTCATGTGGATGTTATTTTGAAACATAGCAGCTTCTTAAACGTTGCAGTACAATCATTCATGGAAACAGTAATACCTGATGGCAGTGTCCTCTTTCAGCAGGATAATGCTCCCTGACTCACTGCAGCATAAATAATTCAACGTGTTGACTCGGCCTCCAAATTCCCCAGATCTCAATTCAATCCGGCTTCTGTGGGATGCTTTGGAAAAACAACTCACAGATGTTTCTGATTGGTTGAAACAAAGTTTGATCCATGGAGGCCCCAGATCACAACTTCCAGGACTGCAGGTCTGAGCTGTTTTGGAAGCACAAGAAAGACAAACTGACAATCAGCAGCTTGGTTTAATGTTGTGGTTGATTGGAATAAATTCACACCAATGATGTAACGCTACTTCCTGGACAAGCAACTGGTGATGAGCCAAAAGTTTTTCCAGCAAAACGCTCCCCAGACCCTGCCATCAGGTCATGGTTTCTCCGTCCTGAGTCCACTTTCTACTCACTACTGCTGACTGGGACTGTTTCATCAAGAAGGTCAGCTGTGGACCCGGTGGAGGTGGTGGCAGGATGATGAGGAAGGATGATGGCAAAGCTGTCTTCCATGTTGGACAATAAGACACACTCCATGCAGGACACTTCAGCAGCACTGCAGAGCTTCTTCACGTTACCACAGGTCTGTCCTTCCTGCTACAGTCAGACTTTACAATCAGTAGCCCACAGTCATATCCTCTGTGCAATATGTTCACTGGCATGTGCAATATTTTTCAAGTGCAGTCTTGTTGATTTGTTTTCCAGGCTGCTGCTTTTGACTTTTTTACTCATATGGCTGTTTCCCGCCATGTGGTACCAGCTTGACTCTACTCCACTCTCCTGCGGTACCGTGTTGGTGGTTTCCAGTAGACAGGATAGTCCCTCCTCCATGTAGCTGGTCGTCTGGTGCAGGAGGAGAAAGCTGATGAAGTAACCTTCAGAATAACTGTTGTGGTGTCACAGAAAGCAGTTTGAAGATGTTTTCGGGAGAGAAATTAGTAGTTTTAACTTAAAATATGTTTTTAACTCATCAACTTAGAGCCTGGTTAAAAACTTTTTTAGAGATGTGAGGTCTTACTACAACCTCCATCAGCTGTTCCACTGACCAGGCGTCAGGGATCAGGATCCTGCTGACAGCAGCCTGATCTCAGCAGCTTGTTTTGGCCCTGACATCTCTGTCGTGGTTAACCATGGATTAAAACTGTTTTGAGTTTCTCCAACAAACAGCGGGTGTAAATCTATGTTGTTCATGGGTGAATCAGTTTGGTGAACTGCAAAGTTATAATTCCTAACTTTACATTTTGTAAATATATTTTATCGTTGCACTAAAGCCTGTTTTTGTTCTTTGAATCTTTTTAGTGGTTTTCCCCACATTGTAGAAATTGACTGTGTCAGTTTTTGGATGCAGATGTTTGCATGCAATATGTTCACCATTGCAGTGGTTAGCACTTGTGCCTCACAGCAAGAAGGTTCGGGGTTCGAATCTCGGCTCGGGCCTTTCTGTGTGGAGTTTGCATGTTCTCCCTGTGCATGGTGGGTTTTCTCCGGGTACTCCGGCTTCCTCCCACAGTCCAAAGACATGCTTGTTAGGTGAACTGATCAAATTAAATTGACCATAGGTGTGAGTGTGAGTGTGAATGGTTGTTTGTCTCTGTGTTAGCCCTGTGATAGGCTGGCAACCTGTCCAGGGTGTACCTCGCCTCCTGCCCGATGACAGCTGGGATAGGCTCCAGCAGACCCCTACGACCCAAGTGTGGAGAAGCAGGTATAGAAAATGACTGACTGTTCACCATTAAAAAAACCTCTTTCATATATGCGATGGTGCAGATTCATTCATCTGTGGGAGTGACACCACTCGACGCCCACATCATGTGAACGCAATCACCTGTTTGGATTTTAAAGGTGCAGGACCAAATACTTCCCCTCTGTGCTTTTTAATACAATCAGATGCATCAAAGTCCTTGACGTAAATTCAGTAATAACACAATGACACAGTGACAGATCCAACCAATCACATTGTAGTACCTGCTAGTACCTGGTCAGCCTTTCTATTGGAGCAGCAGGAGAGCAGCTACCAGAAAACATGGTACCAGCTACTTTTCCCTAATGAAAAGTTTAAAAAAACAAGCAGACTGGAGCTGAGTAGAGCTGGTATTATATAGTAGAAATTTGCCATTGCACTGTATACAATGTTCCCACTTATTTTATTTAGTTTCACCTTAAACTTACTTACTTGTTGTTTGTATTGTGTTGTTATGTTTCACCTCTTTTTAAAACATATGCAGACAATCTGCTGCTGTAGTGCTGTCAATTCCCCTGTGGGACAAATAAAGGATTATCTTATCTTTGAAGGGATGCTTCTACCCAGCTGTCTGTTCACAGTGATCTGGCACTGCTCTGATTTTTATACCTGCTCATTACTTCTGCTTTTAAAATGTTGACTTGTTCAATTGCTGTCAAATATAACAGGACATCCTCTACTATACATTATCAATGAGCAGTCATAATGGTATGTCTGATTGGTGTAAGTAGCCATGCAGGATAGAAGAGCAAGCAAACATGGAGGTAAACCAGGGGTGTCAAACATACGACCCGTGGGCCAAATGCAGCCAGAGGATCCCAGAGGATCCAGTCTGAATTTGAAGTGTGGAACTTACTTGGGTTAACACCTTTCAGAACTCGCTTTTATTTTGAAATGAACAGAAATGGACTCATGTCAACAGTGTCCAGAAGACTTCTAATGCAGTAACTTCACTTCACATTACTGTAACACATTACACAATAACACCTCCTCATAACTACAAACCCACACAACACAGAAACATGAACACAAGATTACTACACAACATCTAACTGTAGCATGTAACATTCACCACAAGTCACTGCAGCCGATCAGTCCAATCAGCAGGCTCAGTGATCACTACGATATTTTATTTCTATATTTCTGTTACATTAATCACATGGTTTAACCCTCTAAAGTCGAGTGCCAAGCTGAGCAACTAGCATAAACCAACTTACTGTAGTTCCTCTGCCATTTGCGCTAGATACTTGTGTCCAGCTGATTCTGAAAGCCGACAAGTGGAACTTATGTACACTATACTGTAACCGATTGCTGTAGTTTCTACAGTAAGAATATACGGTAACTTGTTGTTTTTGCCTTTTTACAGAGTTTAACTGTGTACTGCAGTGCATCATGGGTAAAAAAATCATTACAGTAGTTAGCATCAATTTTCTACAGAGAGATATTGTAAAACTACAGGCGATCTGTGTTCTCTCTGTAAAGTGTGTGTATTACAGTTTATTAGTGTTTATGTGGGACCTCCTTGCACACGAGGCGATTTGAAAGAGGGAACAGCTTTCATCCACTCATTCAGCAAACGTAAGTATGTAAAGTTATACTGTGATTCAAGTTCATCGTTAGTTAGTAGTTAACTAAAACTGGCATGAATCAGAACGTTACAAAATGCCGCGGATATGTTACATTAGCATAGACATTGCTAAGTGCAGGCACGAAACGGATTCCAGAACATTTCCGTGAGCTCGATGCAAAGCCACAAAGTTAGCTCTTCAGTGAGAACAATGTCGTTTTTATTTATGTGAGTGACTGTACTTTATCATTGTTTTAGCTACACTGAGTTTTGGATAAAGACATTTCATATTAAGCACAAGTTCAGTATGCATGGTTTTTTTTTTTTTTTATTTTACTAAGGCTATCTGAAGGTAAACTAAACCTAGCACGTATATTAGCCATATTGCGTTAATAACAGGTGGTCTGGAAGAAAAGACATTATTCTTAAACCCCAAAAATAGCACAAAATTTGAATTTGGACCAATGTGTACTGCTCCGAAGAGCCATTGCGTCGATGCCTGCCAGACTCCAGTTACATATTGCTCAATTTAGCATATAGTTTATAACGTAAATGAAAGTGTGTGTCTTTGGATGACTCATAAAAACAGGGTTTACATTTCGGTATATGCTCAAATGTAACAGTTTTTCTGTGAACTAAGTTAAACTACAGCACGGTGTGTAACGTTACTTTTCTGTTCTACACCGTGGTGTAATCCCGCCCACGCAATGTTTATAACACATGCATTAAAACATTAGCGATACTTTGTGAAACATGATGCCGAATACATCGGGAGATCTCTGTGAATCACGAGCCTATTAGATGACTGATTAAATGACTGGTGATTAGGTAAATAAAGTGTAATTGTTACTGTCACAGGAAACATATCTTCATCACTGAAGAGGAAGTCCACAGCAGTGAACGGCACCACTAAACATCACCACTAAACATCACCAATGGGACGGTTTTCAGGTGAATTTAAATGTTTTGGTTATTGTGTTTTTGTTTTTTGACACAGAGTCTTAATTGCATTTTCTATTTTCTCTGATTGTCTTAGGTAATGTATATGTTTTGTATTTTCCCCTCAATAATATGTTATACAGCACTGGAAATGCTGAGATTATGTGAAGGACACATTTGCTGAACAGTTGAGTGTGTGGGGATGATTGTGGAAGGTAACAGAACAAATGACTTACAAACAGTCACCATTGTTTATTTATTTTTAGGTGAAGTGCTCACATCAACTTTTTGGAAGCTGAGCATCGAGGGTGAAGTGGTTGTGCCTCCACATCCCAACTTTGTGGCTGGACTGGCAGCAGTCTTTTCGAGCTACTATAACTTCAATCTGGAGTACCAGGAGCAAGCATCTTCCACCCTGGAGTTCATTCAAAGGTAATTATGTGCTTTATGTAGAATTCTGGTGGATCATAATTTTGTAAAATTTGTATGAGTAATGGATAACTTTGCCACATGAATAGTATCAAGACTAAATCCTTTTACTATCATTTTTGAGTAGTAGTGAAGCACCCAACAGCTCTGTTAATCCAATTGCAGAACTACTTCTGGTATACAGTGGCATCTCTGGTACACAACGGCTGGTTGGGTAAACTAACATGCAAAGTACTTGCAACTACTACCACTACTACCAGTGAATCCTAATAGAAATGCACTTTATCAATTGAATCACAAGCTCACATGGGCAGGAGTAAGTGGAAGTGCAGGCAGATAGTGCAATATACTAGTTCTGTTACTGATAATGCCACTGTTATACCATATCCAGTTATATTAAGCTCAAATAGTCACTGTTGCAAAGACATCCAAAGCAACATTTCAGAGCAGGGAAACACATTGCTTTAAGGTCCTTCATTTACAGTAAAATAACACTACAATAATGTAAAATTGTGTCACCAGTATCGGTAACTGTTTGAAAAGAAAAGTTGTATTATGATCCCTCACAGGGTCAACTTATCAATCACTTATAATCAAAATAAATTGTCCATTTGGCTAATATATCAGCTTTCTGTTACTTGACAATACAAACGACATTTTGACGGACTGATGTTTGGATTTTTTAAAACTTCTGTTACAACGTTGTTTAATGCTGTATTTGTCCTGATAATCTGGGGCTAATTGTAAATCTCCAACCATACCACCAGGTAATGTTGAGACAACTACTAACTAACAACTCATACAATCTTGGGACATGAAATCCCTGTATCTGTTAGCATCTTCTATTTACACTGTATTTGTCATTGTATTGAGCCACTTCCTGGTTCAACTTACATGGCAAGCACAACTGAAATAATAATGAAAAATCATCAAATTATTTGTCCATGGTTTTTTTTTGTTATAAGTTGGAGGGAAATTGGTTAGCTTGTCTTGAAAGACCTGATGGACTGGTCTCTCTCCTGTAGAGAAGTTATGATTTTTTTCATGAATATACCGTGATTTTGTAATTTCAGATGTTTCATTGGGATAAACCCGACCAGGGGCAGCAAGACAACAAGGATGGTCTGGCAGAGCAGTGGGAAGGTCCTGGAGAAGAGGAACAATTCAGTCAGTCCTCATGTTTCCTCTCTGCTGAAACGCTTAATGGATTTTGAATGGCTTTAAACATAAGCCAAAGATGAAGAAGAGGACTCTAGTCTTCTGTTTGTGTTTTCTGTGGATGGAAATTGTTATGTTCTCTGTTGTTGCTATGAGTTCTACCTGCGTTCCTGATTCACAAATGGGCCTTTAAACCAAGTATCAGGTCAGTTTTACTTGCAACTCTGACTGAATTCCAACTAGTGGGTTATGTGTATCACTTGAGGGCATCCTGAAATGTTCGAGTGAATGCCACCTAGCCTGTTAATGTGTGTATGTTCTGAGTAGATCTCTACTTTGGGCTCTGATTTTAAGATTTCAGAAAAAACCTCAGGTAAGGCACCTCAGGTTCGAGAAGTTTACAGTAAAACTGTATGTTTAAATAAATATTGTGTTTTTTTACAGCTCTGACTCTGGTTTTATTTAACAGGTGAAGGGAATCTAATGCATACAGAATGCTTCAAAATATGCATAATTTTTAAAAGCTGCTGATGTAAAGAAAGATGTAAAAAATAGAATTAACTGTAAAAAATAATCTACAAGAAAATAGTGTATTGTGAAGTTACAGCTATTTACAGGAAATTTTAGTTGCCAGGTAAATTCTGTAATTTTAAATAAAAGACAAGATAATATTGTAAACATGAATACAACGAATTACCACTTTTCTGTAAAAAGACAATAAATTGTTGTAATTCATATACAACAAAAACATGTAAAAGTTATACTGTTGAATACTGTAATTGTTTTTACAGCAATTAAATGCGATGTTTACAATACTTTATTGGCAACTTTTTTGCCAAGTGTTTACTGTAAATTCCCCA
>OOFC01051244.1:1685-17778 GCA_900323345.1 Pseudochromis fuscus
CAGACAAGACCAGACCAGAACAGAACAGAACAGACAAGACCAGACCAGACCAGACCAGAACAGGCAAGACCAGACAAGACCAGACAGGACCGGACCGGACCAGACCAGACCAGACCAGACAAGGCAAGACAAGACAAGACAAGACCTGACAAAACCTGATAAAACCCAATAAGACCAGACCAGACCAGACAAGACCGGACTGGACCGGACCAGACCAGACCAGACCAAACTAGACAAGGCAAGACAGGACAAGACCTGACAAAACCTGATAAAACCCAATAAGACCAGACCAGACCAGACAAGACAAGACAAGAAAAGACAAGACAAGAAAAGACAAGAAAAGACAAGACAGGACAAGACAGGACAAGACAAGCCAAGACAGGACAAGACAGGACAAGACAAGACTGGACAAGACCAGACAAGACAAGACAAGACAAGACAAGACAAGACAAGACCAGACAAGACAAGACAAGACAAGACTGGACAAGACCAGACAAGACAAGACCAGACAAGACCAGACCAGACAAGACCAGACAAGACCAGACAAGACCAGACCGGACCAGACAAGGCAAGACAGGACAAGACAGGACAAGACTAGACCAGACTGGACCGGACTAAACAGGACTAAACAGGAGTAAACAAATCACCTTGATTGATCCTGAAGGAAACTATTCTGCCACATTTCTCCAAAACAGCAGCAGGTATTTGCAGCTTTGCTTCTTTGCAGCTGTGATCCTGGATGTTCAGGTTCAGGAGAAATACAAGAATTTGAAGAAGCAACAGAAGAGAATCATGATGAAGATCATTTACATTTTCTTGGCAAATAGAAAAACATTGTAAAGACGAATTATTCTGACTATTATCATTTAAAGAAACCCAACATTTTGAAGTTACCATGACTGAAGCCTTGTCGGGTCACTGTCTGACCCAATGCACTGCATGTGACAAAAGTTTACGGACACTGCTGCTGACATCTCTTTCTGAATTTCCAGTCTCACACATTGGACGGTGTCCTCAGGTTCAGGGGTCAGACCCGCCTCCTCACTCCTCCCTTCATATCCAAATATGGTCACTTCTGACTCAAAAAAATAAAATAAAATAAATAAAACCATGGCCATTGTTTTTCAAAATGATCACTATAAGTTCATTTTCACTCAGATGTATTTTGAACCTTTTCCAGCTTGAATACACAGACTTTCTAGTGTTTAAATTTATCTACTAAACCATTGTGCAACATGAGAGGAAACACCCAGCGGGCAGATACACTGCACGTCCTTGACTTGCAAATGCAGCCTGTGAACTTTTAAACTCACCTTGCACAACCCAAAACTGGCTCAGTGTGTCAAACTCCACCCGGGTGGTTTCTCTAAGTAACAAACGTCGAGTACGTGGAAACTAGGATTTGGTTTCGCTTGCTCAAAGCTTCAGAGTTCCTCAGGAAACTGGCAGCACAGTCACCGTGAAACTGAACCCAGTGAATGAACCACAACAGTAACAACCACTCAGTCCAGGAAACACTGCAGAGGGCGGGAAGTAACATGTCACTCAGCTGTTCTGAGGAAGCCTGCACACACATGCAGCCGTCCACTGTACACACACACACTCCTACAGATAACAACACTGACACACACCCACATCTTCAAGGAGTTCTGGGAAATAGCTTCTTGTCCATTTTTCTCAGGAGGACGATGCTCTGGGTGGAAACATACAAAGTTTTTAGAAACAGTGATGTCACACAGAGCTCCTCCCACTGACAGCTGACCACTTCAAGTCACATTCAGTCAGTTGTGTGGACATGTGGACAAAAGCTGTGACATCACCTGTGAAGCCATGTTGGTTTGCTGGATCCAGAAGTGACCATATTTGAAAATGAAGGGAGGGGTGAGGAGGCGGGTCTTGGGAGTCAAGCAAAGTTTAAACCCTCAGATTTGAATCGTCTACATCATCAGTGAGAAATTTTCTTCCCTGAAAAACCAGATAATCCACCAGAGATGATACATGAAGAGAAAATGATACAAATTAAAAATATTTTTCTAGTTTGAAGGTTCAATAAAGAGTCAAAGTATTAACTGTTTGGAGGATTTCACGGTTGAAAAGTTTCCAGTTTTGAACTGAAACCAATTGGAGTCAGCATCTAGTGGCCATCAGTGGTATTGCACTCTTTTTCACTTCAGCATCAACTTCACTTTTGGCCACGCCCATCCTTTAAATCCAGTCCATGTTTAACTATGAATAAATACAATGTATAAAACCTTTTTGAAGGAGACACAGTTCAAATGTTTCTTTTCTTTGCCTGAAAGTGAAGAAATGTTTAAAATATTTATGAACCAATGAGCTTTAGTCTGTTTTTGATGCTCTGACATTATTTATTTACCAAATATTGATAAATACATATTCATAGTTTTTAACAATTAACATTTAAAATAAGACATTAATAGAAATTGTGATAAAAATAAGGTTAGAAAAATGTTTAATTTTTACCTCCTCACTAGTGATTTCCTTTAAGTCTTTAGGTTTGTTGTTGTTGTTTTTCTTCTCATAAAATGAACCAAAACACAAGCACAGAGGAAAATCTTGGGGAGATAATAATGAAAATAAAGATCAAACAAAGTGTAAATCATCCTTAAAATCTCATTAAAAGGAAGTCAGCTGAAAGACTGTTACTAGGAACAGAAGCTGAATGTGTGTTTCTTACAAATCTGCTTTTCTTGAATGACACAAACCACATTTCAAACACTTGCATCTTATTTACAAGGTCATTGACTTTATGCAGGAAGTGATTTGTAGTGTAAATAATGATGAAGGCCGTGGTGTTGTACACTCAGCTCCAACACGTCTGCTCACTTCTGCTGAAATGTGGAGTGGATTCCCAGTAAGTTCCCAGGAAGACCAGCAGCTGTTCCAGTTCACGGTTTATTGCTGTTAAAAAGTAACAGAGCTGCTGCAGTTATGACCTTAAAGCTTTCTGCAGTTTTACAGGTGGAGGAGGCTCTGATGTCGTCCTCCTCCTCCTCCTCCTCCTCCTCCTCCTCCAAGCAGTGATTATAAAGGCTCTGAGTGTTTACTGGCACTGGTTACACTGGTCTGTGTGGGTCTGTGAGGTGTTTACACACATTTACAAAGATTATCTTCAGATATCACAAACACAAAGCTCTGTTAGTGTCTTTATAAATGTTGCACTCGAGGTGGATGAGTTGAAAATTCTTCTACTTCCTGTCAAAGGTCAGAACCACAGACTGTTGGGTTGTGGAGTTTTGCATTGGAACGTGGCCATGTTGGTTTGTTGGAGCAGGAAGTGACCATATATGGACATGAAGGGAGGAGTGAGGAGGCGGGTCTGACCCTTGAACCTGAGGACACTGTCCAATGAGGATGAGACTGGAGATCTCTGGTGAATGAGCCTCCAAACCAGCTGTCAATCAGACTAACCCCGCCCCTAACTCCTCCCCCCAGATCTCTGAGGAGAAGTTGACTTTAATGACATCAGAATGACATTTTTTAATAAATATAAATCTGTGGATGTATTTTAATGATGTGAAATGTGTGATAGTGTCATAGTTACAGATGTTTCCTGACACATGTATATTCACACCTTATGTTTGTAGTTATATGAAGTATTGCTGAATAGTGAGCTCAGTGTTACAGTATAAAACACTGCAGTGGGCTGAGGTCACAGTGCGTCTGCCTGACTAAACATCACAATAAAAGTCTCCTCTGTCACCTCTGACCTTTTGTGACGCCGTGTCATCGTTACATGGAAACAGGTTGAATTCACTTTGACTTTATCCTGTGACATCACTACGACTCGTGTAGGAAAACGTCTGGTGTCATGTCAGGACTGAAAAGGAGGAATTGAAGTCAGCCCCTAGTGGCTCATGATGGATGAGTCTCAATCTCAATATTTTCATCAAATGATTCTCAGACCTCTGGGTAATAATGACATTTACAACATCACTGATGAGGGAGTTTTGTGTCAGAACCTCTGATCTGAATGTGATCATTTTATCCTTGACTTTTGAATCTGTTGCGACACTCTCCACTGGATTTTTATTTATATATTTTCAGATATCAGCTTATTCACATTTCCTCTTTTTGAGCCCTCAGAGTACCTCATGAGTAGAAATACAAATACTTCTTTTTTTAATGTTTCAGACGGATCTGAAAATCATTTCTACATTAAGTTGATATGAGGCTAAAACAGGAAAAAGAAAGAAGATTTAGGGCTGTGGTTGGTTTGATTGACAGCTCTGGTCTCCAATGATTGACAAGTGGTTTGGAGACTCATTCACTGGTGACAGTGTCCTCAGGTTCAAAGGTCAGACCTGAAGTCCCAAATTAATGGCTTCAAAATGCGAGTCCATAAACTAACAGGTGACATCACCGTGACAACGTTCATCCCTGACATACAGTCTGTGTGACCACTTCAGTGTGTGTGTGGTGTGTGTTTAGCTGCGACCTCTGACCTCAGCACACAGGATGCTGCTGCTCACAGATTAGGACACTGTTGTTTCATCAGTCACTTTGCATCTGCTGAGGACTGGATTACATCAGTTTCCCTCTTGATGGAGAGCATGACAAACCATCCGGCCTCCCTCTCTGTCTCTGTGCTTTGGCCTCTTGTTAGCTAACGCCCCCCGGATCAACTCCAGCTCTGGACCTCGAGCTCTTTGTGATTTCAGGTTTCAGCGAAATGACCACAACAAAACACCAAGAAACACCCTGGTTTACAACGTGTACCATCAAAGTTAAAGGTGAAGACTGAGACGTGTTCTTGGAAAAACCTGGGCTCTCTGGCCTCAGCTGTGACCCAGAGCTGAACTGAGAATGAACTGCACTGTCACACTCTGGGTGGGTTGAAACTCACACTTCCCACTTTCACTTCTGCTTTGAGTGGGAACCAACTGTTCACTAAGAGAAGATTATGTCAAACAAAAAAATCAATCAATTCATTAATCATAGACCACATGAAAAGAAAAACGTCTTGTCGATCTCATCACTGGTCAGATTGTTCACTTCACAGTGTTGATATATAAGATTATTAAAACATCTTTTACTTTCATGTCAAAGTTCAATCACATTTATTTGTTGTTCACTCCACACATGTTTCTGCTCCTATGAAACTAATGAATGAAAAACCTTTATGTTTAAGTTACATGAAAATATTACCAACAAATATAATAAATAATAAACTTAATGTACAGTTAATGTAAATACAAATGTAGCTGTGAACTATAAACATTTCATTTTTGACATTCATCAGTGTATCACATTTTCAAATATTTATTCTGTATTTAAAAAGTTGAAAGTGTTAAATCTAAGTCCAATACTGTAAATATATTAATAAAGATTAAAACAACAGGTTGCAGTTGGTAATTTAATGAAATTAAAGATGTTATTTTACAAAGTATTTTTTTATTTTTCCCAGTTTGCCTGCATTGGTTTGCTTGTTTGTCTGTTATCAAAATTATTTCTAATTTCATTTTATATTTTACTTTTTTAAACAGAAGGAACAAATCCTCAAACTCTGGGATCCAACAACTGGTTCCAGTTCAAAATAAATTACCGTATTTTCTGGACTATAAGCTGCTACTTTTTTCCGACGCTTTGAACTTAAACACCAGTGTTTCTCATGTAGCTATCATCTAGCCTTTTACATGCTAGCAAGCTCCGTGCCGCCGATACATTTAGCGTCGTCACATCAGACCCGGACAGCGCGGACCACATGAAACTGTTCGAAAAAAATTCAATAGCGGCTTATAGACAGGTGCACTTAATAGTCCGGAAAATACGGTACTTGAATTTCCTCACAGAGTTCATGGGAGTGCAGCTTCTCTCCAAGCCTGTCTGTCTATCCAGGTAATCTCCAGCATTAAGTCATGTTTTCAACAGTGTAATTGGTGATCAGTGAGGCAATTTTAGCAAACTGATTAAGCGATTATTATATATTCAGCCAGTCTTCCTCAAACTCAAAAATATGCTCTCATATAAAGATATGCGAATCAAACCTGAAATATGAATATGGCTGATTATAATAACCCGTTTGTGTAGTTAAAAAAAAAAAAAAACATGTTTATTTGCCTAAAATATGTGTCCTGTGTTTAATCATAATCAACAAACTAAAGGCAAATCACAAAATTATTCAATGACCATGCCAGTTCAAGTAAAATGTATCGGTATCAGTATCGGCGATACTAGCCCTGTATTTACTTGGCATCGGATCGATACCAAAATTCCCAGTATCACCCCCCCTACTTTGCACCCAACACATTGTGTAAAATAAAAATGTACAACTGTAGCTCTCGCACATTTAGTCTTTAGTTTCAGTAGATAGAAACAAGTACTAAAGCTGCCCACTGAAGAGTTTCATTTGACATTTTTAAAAGCCCTTAAAGTTTAAGGCATTGTGTTTTACAGCATAAAACACACAAGGTGACTTTTAATGTTTTGGTGTTATTCCAGAACATGAATTTAAATATAGCCACGATTGGTTGAGGCTGTTCTCACACATCTTGTTTTAAATTATTAGTCATAGCAAGCATTAAAAGTATTAATCCCTAAATTACTTTGAAACCATTTTTATTACTGTAGGATAACACAAATCCATATTTTTGTCTCCTGATACAATTTGAATACTTAATCTGCCAAACTGACACATAAAGCAGTATTATACACCAAGGATTGCTGGCACTTAGTAGCCTGCTGGTACTGAATACCACACACCGTATTGTATAGTTGAATTAGTGGAGATAATGTATTAGAAGCTGCCCTTTGGGTTTTTTTTCTTGCAAGCAAATAAACGTGTTGAATGTGTTTCCATCCTCCATCATAAAACATTTTGCGAAGGCTGCGTTTGTTGGCACATTGCTGCGTTTGTTGGTACATTACAGCCACCTGTGGATCACTGCGATAGTGTGAAACCATTGGCAGGAATGTGTGTTGTGTTACCCACGTAAAAATGTGTGCATGCACGAGACAAACAGACAGGGGCTCTCATAACACGACTCGCCGGGCGCCTGATTGGTTTCCAGTTGGGTGTTTATGGTCATATCGGTGCCTGGTGGATCAGATGGGTGTACCTTGAATGTAGCATTTCATTTTTCGTCTTGTTTATTTAGGAATTAGAGTTGTATCTATTGCTGCCATTTACCTGAGGATCAGCTTGTTGTCCATTTCTTTTCCTCAGTGATGTCAGCACTGGTCGACATTCCTACCTACCTACCTACCTACCTACCTACCTGCCCAGGGCGAGTATCAGCTTGGTTGGGCAAGTTTGTAATAATAATAAATGCTTTCCTGACTAGGGCAAGCCCTTTAACCCTTGTACGCCCCCGGGGGTCTCCTCGTACCCCAAAGAGCATAGGAGGCGGGGTACGAGGAGACCCCCGGGGGCATACAAGGGTTAGAAAGCTAGTTATTACAAAGAACTGACCGAATTCAAGTCATTTCCATCCTTAAATGTGTGCAAAACCGTCTCCATTACATCTTCATGGAAGCGGCCATTTTTATTTCGTATTTGTATATTTTGTATTCTTGTACCCACTCGGCGATCTTCGGAATGCATTCGGGTACTTTCGGCAATTGGGATGCCACCTGTGGAGTGAATTTTCGTGACCCATCTCCAGCATTTTCTCCGTACTTTGGTAGCATTCTTATTCACAATGTCTTTCGTAAAGCCCCCTTCAAAGGGGTGTCAACCTGGCAAGAAAAGAAAGGCGTCAAACCATTTTTTTGGGTGGCAAGTACTCTTCAACGGGGGGTGAGGTGGTATGTCTATCCCTGATCAGGAAATCTCAGCGCTGATTGGTTTACACGAATTTTGTTGCTCAAATAAATCTTTTTCAACTTGTGCTGACGTGAATTCGGGTCTATTTGTGTTGCCTGGTGCGAATGTGTGTCTCACAGCTTTACAGTGCTGGTTGGCGGTACTGTTCTCTTCCCAAAATCCCACAGACCAGACTAGACTTTGTTCACTTTGGATTTGATTTGGAGTCGAATACTACCTGGGTAGCTGTAAGTAACACTTGAGGGAGGTGGGCGGAGAGGACGGTGAGAGTCAGGATTAGATGCCTCCACTGATCTCGGTGATCCCCAGGCAGCCGAGCCGGCCGCGGGGAGAGAGGAGTAAAGTAGAGCCCATTTAGATCAGGCCATGCTGATCCATTGCCCAGAGTGATGGGTGAGAGATCTGCAAAGAGGACTGGGGCTGTGACAGACAGTGTTCATTAATGCTCCAGCCTCTGCTGTAGAGTCCAATCAAGGGGCTCCACACACAAGCACCCTCAAAGACTAAAGCTCTCTCACACACATGCACACACACACACACACACGTCTATCCAAGCAATGAGACAGGCGGGCTAAGCGTGGGCACTGATGGCTTCACCGCCTCAATTGATGGGTGCTTAGAGGGGAGTGGAAAAAAAAAAAAAAAAGGGAGAGCTGGAGATGCAGGGCCAGCGAGACCGAGCGTGAGAGAGATGGAGCGGCGGGTCTGCTCTGTCGATGACTCTCTGATAGCCCGAGCTTAGCGCCACTTCTGCTCAACATGCACAGCCATTACATTAACCCACATGCTGCCCAGCTGCTTCCATTAAATGCTTCAGTCCTGAAAATCTCTTTAGCTGTCACCAGATACACTACAACCCTAATAAAGCTTCTTCGCATCCAGGTGCTGAATTATGGCGGTAAAGAGCTCTGTTATATTTTACAGATATTAGGCATTTAGCCAGTGCTTGTATCCCGAGTGAGTCACGGAGAGGGCAGCGTTAGAATTAGTTTATAGTCGTAAATTGCCGACATGAGAGGGAACCGATATTGCATAAATATCAGTCTGTACAAGGAGCTGGCATGGCGTTGTGGCAGAACGCGGTCGTGAATCTACAGTTGCTGCTGTGTGACAGACTTGGCGAGGCGCAGAGAAGTGTCTGTCACAGTACTGTGTCTGTTTGTACTGCCATTCAAATGTTTACCTCCCAAATACCCAACTGAAATGTAATCAGCAGTGTGTGCATTGATTGTAAGCCTGTTTGGTGGTGTGATTGACTCAAACGCTGGACAAACAGGCACAGTGCCTGCCAGCATTTTCCTTAGATAAAAAAGGACAAATGCTGACTGGAGTCATCCTGCTCCGTCCTTGACCTCGATGGGAGGGAAGACGGTGAGAAAACAACAGTGTGCAAAGTGGAGAATGGTGTGTGTGTGTGTGTGTGTGTGTGTGTGTGCATGAGGGGGGTTTGTAAACACTTGACAGAGGTAATAAAAGCCAAGACTAATTTTTTTTTAAAGACAATTTCACAGTTTTTGATCATTTCCTGTATTCCTGGATTGTTACATTTGGGATCATTTAATGAGATATTTGCTTAGTTTTAGTTGTTTTTCACCAACAGCGTGTAGCAAGTGTCAAATTCTGCATAAATAGCCGTGTAATGTCACCGTGGATGGCTTTTTTTTTTTTTTTTTGAAGGTGTAATTGTGTGAATTCAAGTGTTACTTATACAAACTGTTGTTGAAAGTGTGGCTCATTGATTGGTGTATAGGTAACCACAAAGAAATAAAGAAGCAAAAAGAGGAAGAGGAGATCTTTCTGTTTAAGCTCCTGGACTGTTCTCAAAAGAGGAAATCAACATGAAACAAAAACCTCGAGTTGATGCAATTTAACAGAATGGATTCCTGAAATTTAAAGTCTCTGGAGTCTAGTGTTGGTATCTTTGACATTTGAAAGTAAATAGCAGTGAGTTTTCCTTGATTACATGGCACTCATGAAAAAGATTTTAAAAATAACTGTGACAGAAAATCTAAAATATTAGCAAAGCCTCAATTTATGCAGAACTTATTTTTTTAGGCGAGTGTGATTTTCCCTGGAGGGTACTTATCAGTTTCAAAAATAGTTCCTGTACCACTCAAATAGCTGGCTTCCCACTTTTTAGCTAAAAGGAAATTTGTACTAATCTATCCAGTCTAATTGGCGACTTTGATATGAACTGGATCTAGTCCTGTTTGTTGGTTTAAAACTGTCACTCACTCATTCTTTGCTGCATGAATGTACCGTTGAGGATTTTCTGGCTCCGCCTTCTTCTGATTTGTGCGTCTCATGCTTTTTCTGTGGGGAGCTGTCGTGTAATCGCATGAGACAGTAGGAAGCGGGGACAAGGCAGATCAGTCTCATTAGACGAGCTGATGCATCTGTGTGCGCTGTATGTGTTTGAGTGGTTCTGAGTGGCTGCTGGACATGTAACAACCAACGTGGCTGTTTGATTCAGAGGTGCCTCCAGAGAGAGTATCCCATCCTCAGCAGTCGGGGATAAAAACAGATCAGTTTTTGCTCCATCAGGAGCGTGGCGTCGAGCAAGCTAATGAATTCCAGGAGGCTGAGCATGCTAACGAGTTCATTATTCCAGCTTGGTTTAGGAGTAATTACCATTTTGCATCCAAAGCCATTCAAGACTGGGTTGCTCTTGTCAAATTAAGGCAAGTGTGAATTCAGATAAATATTTGCATGAGCGTAAATGCACAAAGGGTGGGCCTCGGTGACTGCCAGAGATTGGTGTTTGGATTTTTGTTTTTTTCACACTCTTGGTGGCCATGGTTTTCTGATACCCAGGTCCTGATGTAGTAGTAAGACTGTCTCTAATGGATCTCTGGGTTTGACGAAACCATACACTGTCTAAAAAGGATGGACATAACCTCAGTGACATGGCCAATTAGTTTGTGGACTTCTGTTTTGGAGCCATATGTTTAGTATTTGTCTGCCACCATCTTGGTTTTGTAGAGCCAAAAGTGACCATATTTGGTTAAGACGGAGGATCTGGTGAGGGGGCGGGTCTGATGGAGCATCGGAGACTATCTAGTTGACCACTTGCCCTACTCGGTTGTCAATGAACCGTAAGTTCATGGGTTCGATCCTCAGTTCCTCAGACACTCAACCCTAAGTTGCTCCCAGTGGTGGCTAGCACCTTGCATGGCAGCTTTTTAGCCATTGGTGCGTGTGAATGGGTGAATGAGATACCTTGTTAACACTGAGGAGTCCATGGACGCACCTGCGTGTGCAAATCAATTGGCAGATTTACAGTAATGTAGCAGCAAGAGCGGAGCCTCGTAGAATCAGCGCTTCAACTTGTGTCAAAAGAGCGGATGTCAAACTACTGACCAGTTTTGGAAGTGTGTTGATAGACCAAGTAAATCCAGAGTTATGATAAAAAATATAAATCATATTTTTCATGAATCTGGTGTGCGTTTGTGAGCATTTGATGCAAAAAAAACGCACACCAATGATTTTATAGATCGCGCCGAGTCATGCTTTCAAAATGAAAGTGAAAGTTTGGTGCGTGTCTGTGCTGGTTAGATACATGAGGAGACAGTAACTGGTGATCGTATTCAAGCACCCCATACTGCACTATCAGTTTGCATAAAGAGTGCACATATCAAGCTAACTACCAGTTTTGAAACAGTGTTGAAAAAATGGAGTCAGTGCAGAATTATGATAAACAATAAACGTCATGTTGTTTGTGAATCTTGTGCTGTTTGAATAAGAGACTCCAAAGTGTTAAGTGCTTTGGAATCTAGTTAAGGTGATAACAGTGCTATATAAATGTACTCCATTTACCTTTTTACCATTTATTCCTCTCCTTGAGGTCTTAGTTACTGCCACCAAAGACGTTATGTTTTCTCCTGCATTTGTTTAATTTTAGCAACATTTCAGAACAGGTCATGATGAATTTTTTTTTTTTAGACATTAGTATTCACCAATGATCTGGTTAGTTTGATCAACAGGTGTGATCTCCAATGAGAACACACCAGACACATTGGGAAGTGTCCTTGGGTTCAAGGGTCAAATCCGCCTCCTCACTCCTCCCTCCATATCCAAATATGGTCACGTCTGGCTCCCGACAACCAACAAGTGACATCACATCAGCTTCATCCATCCTGTAAACATTCTGTGATCTTTTATATACATTTTATAATTGATGTCACTAGCTGGCCGGACATGAACTTGTGCCACCCCTCCATTTATGCTATGTCTGCTCACTATCTCTAAACCTGCTCTCTCACAGGCGTTTGCTCTGTCATATTCATATTTTTCGCTTGAGATTGAATGTGGCATGATCCTAATAAGCAGCCATGCATAGAGCCTCCATCAGATAAGAAGACTCATTTAGGTCTCAGAAGAACATCATTAATTATAAAAAAGAACAGGCCCCTCTAGTCGTCTGTGTTGGTACACTTATTCCCAGACTTCCCTTAGCGCAGAGTCATGATGGTGGATGTGCAAATGTGTCCACTGTGAGCGTCAGAACTCTCCTATGCTTCATTAAACCTTTTTACGGAGGTTGTCCAATCAGTTTTACTGAGAAGATGGATTCAAGTAGATCCCAACAGGCGAGTGGAGAGACGGATGGTTTCTCTGTAACGTCTGTGATTTACCTTTTCCCCTCTAGTAAAATGTGTGGCTTTGATATTGACAGTTCATAGCTTAAACCTGGTGTGTTTTTGCCCTCGTCGGTCTTTAAACGACACTTGACAAGTTTACTTCATCAGCGTTTTACAAAGCCCACAAGGTTTTAGCCGAAATGTTTGACAGCTTGCAGCCCCTGTATTTGAAATCCATAACTCTGTGTTTTAACTAACGCTTCATTTCCTCATATTAATGACCCTCAATTGTGTATCCTTTGTAATTTCCTTTTCTTTTGTTGTCCTGCACATGTATTACTCTGAAGAAAACGGTCGAGTCACATGCGTTTGTGACTGTGTGAAGCACAAATACACATGAGAACTGTGATTATGCTTCATTATCTGTAGCAGTAACAGTACATTATGGTTAACAGTGCTGCGTCTCCGCCGTGTATGAAGCATTGCCGTCGTCCCCATAATTAAAGTAAATAAAGCTTCTCCCGCTGTTATTAACAGAAACACAGTATAGCGGCAAAGACACACGCTGTTCAGAAGAGGGGAAAAAAATCTAAGTGAGCAATTAGCATAAAATGTATTCACAAATAAATTTGTAATATTGCTCTCCGTAGCAGCCGACACATTATGTCTTGCTAACAGACACAAATGTGGATTGGAAATGATGCATTACCACAGTGTTGGCTATGAGCTTTGTGAGTCCCCACCCAGTGGTATTTTTCACAGAAGGCCTTTGTTGTCTTGAATAAATAGACATATTACTGGGAGTCCAGAGTTCAGCCCACACTGCCGGCTAGCCACAGGCACACGCTCAGTCTTCAAGGGGAAAAATATGTTCGCTGCTTGAGCGTCGGGGCTTGAACCACACGTCAGCTGAAGTACGGCTTTATAAGCGTTCATCTAATATTCAGAAATCCAGATGGTTTGAAAATGATCCAACAATGACAAAGAGAAGTGTCATGAACACAGTCGAAATGAGAACTGACGTGTATTTCAAACAAACGCCTGCTTTAACAAGAGGTTAAATCAGGTGAGTGTGTTTTTTCAAGTATTGCTTGGAAATTAACACATTTAAAAGTCGGTTAAAAAGGGAAAAAAAGTGTTTGACAATGTGCATGTAAAAAACAAAACAACAATGTGAACTCTGGGTCATGCATCTCAGAGATAAACAAAAAAACCCCTGCAACTCCAAAACCTCTTTGATTGTTGTCAACATGCACAGCAGATCATCAGTAATGAGCTGATTACACCCAGTACATTAGGTTGGTTTTAGCGGTTATTAAGACTGTTCTAATTAATACATCTGCCCTGAAATACTTGTTGTGTCTCTGCAGCTGTTCGGCTCCGTAGGTTTGACGGAGGGTGGTGCTTTTTCGTTTGAAGGCGCGTACCACTGCTTGTGCACAACTGGGATTTGTAAACTTCACATCACAAAGATATCCTCTTTCTCTCAGAAAATGTGAAACTTGGAAAGAAATAATAATCTAGCGGATTTCTGCAGGGTGAATATTTAGTTGCTAGGCAACAGTTTTTGGCATTCGACAGGAATCCTCAAGTAAAGGAGATGGTGAAAGAGGCGGGTGGGTTGGGGTGTGCATTTGTGGCAAAACAGAAAAACATGAGTGGATCAAAATAGGTTGTATGGACAAAATGGCAATTTCCCCAGGACTGAAGTGGCTATGTTGTTTTGACAAATTGGCCCACATGCAGGACAGTTGTTTACCAAACCAAGGCCATTTGAACAGCATGGCCCGCCATCATTGCAGCTATTTTAGAGAGCTCTTATTCAAACCTCGAAAATTTCCAAGTCTTTTTCTGAGATTTATAACGGCGAGTCTTTCAAGTGATGTAAAGCTGCTCAGCGTTTAACTGTTTTGATTGCAAAAATATAGATTTTTTTTTTTTTTTTATCTGCACACCCATGCGCCCTCAGCCCAGCTCCTTCGCAAACCTCTCTCACCGCCAGTGTTTTTCTTACTTTCTTCATCATCTTTGGCTTGTCGCACCCATTACCCGCCTCTCTCGGCCCTCTGGCAACCAGTGAAGAAGTCCATGACATTGATGCAAGATTTTCCTAACGTGGTCCCCCATCCGAGCCCATTTTCTTCGTCAGATTGGGAGTTTGGATATTTATAATCTTGGGGCACCAGCTAATGGTATTTGCAGAGCAAAATCAGTTTAGCGCGTGTTTTCCGTAATGGCTTTGACTGCGTGGCATTGCCAGCGGCCCTGTCTTGAATGGTGGAAGGATGGCTCTAATTTGGGCTAATGGGTGACTCAGCCGTCATCATCATGTGTCCCTCAGTGGGCTGCAGATGGCTGGTGAGCCATGGGTGCAGCAGAGCCACCGTTATACACACAGAACAACACGATGCATCAAGTCAGTGACACATGCAGCCAGCTCTGACATTTGTAGAGCCACATCCAGCGAGAGAGAGACAAAGAGGGGTGTGGGGATGAAATGAGACCCGCTCAGCTATAGGTGAACAAAACACAGAGGAAGAGGTTAATCAGCGGCCAAGCTAATCGAATCATTTGTCATCAGATTAGATTAAAGCATTGAACCTTCCCTTGGGCAATCATCTAGGGAGATAGCTGCGGCTCTGCAGGTATCAAATAGCTGTGAAATGATAATGCGTATTAAGTGACTGCTTGCTTTTGCTTCAACTCAACTTATCTGCTCATGCTTGAAAAACGGAGACAAGGCGAGCGAATCACAGTGGCAAGTGGAACGAGAGGTGGTTTGCAGTTTAGGAGGGATGGTGGCCCTGTGTGCTGGATGTGGGTGGGGTAAGGTGGGAGGGGGTATCCAACAGCATGCTGGTCTCCGGTGGGGCGTCTGACTGAGACCAGGCAGGAGTGCTGCAGTGCCTAGTTTACATTCCACAGAGTCGGCTAAGCTTCACCAACCTCTGCTCTGCTTAGACATGCACACACACTAACACACACACATACACACAAATTTATGCTGATGTATTTGCAGTTTGTCAGACAACATATATATTTACTCCTCCTGTATGCCTCCACTAGTACAAAAATTCCTATACTTTCTACAACCCATTATCACATCAACAATGTAGGCAGACAGCAAACCATCTCATCTGTACCACCTAACCCCCTGCCCCCCTTCTCTCATCACCCAGTAACCTTGGCAACAGCGTCACTTTACTTCATTGCGATGGAGTGTGGAGGAGGAAGGGAAGGTGATGGAAGATTGCAGCATGGCGGAGGGGGAGTCGGTCCCAGGGGGGAAAAGAGCCAGCCGGTTTACAACTGTACCGAGCAGCATAGACTCACCCCACCATCACCACCACCACCACCACCCCCCCTAGAGACCTATTACCAGGGGTCAGAGCTCTGGTCTCGAGGCAGCTGCACTGCGCAGGCCTCGGTGTGCAACCTGTCAGAGATCAGCAGCGTGACCTGAGTACATATGGGTTCATGTGTCTTGATTGTGAGGAGGTAACTAGTGTCTGCTGTGGATGATCATCTCTGTAGGAGCCGCTGAAGGAGGGTAACAACAGCTGTGTGCAGATCCTGCATTTCTCCACATATTGATTTGAACCGGGCAGCTGGTTGAGGAAAATTAACAGCCCCTAAAGTAAATTTTAGTTTTAGATTTATTTTGGCTGCAGTGATGCATTAAAATGATATTTATGCTTGTTTTTTAATCAAGGTTTTTTTTTTTTTTTTT
>OOFC01051244.1:29423-42397 GCA_900323345.1 Pseudochromis fuscus
TTTTTGCTGTAAGAGATGTTACAAAAAGCTTGGTAACCAAACAGCAAATAATGCAAGATCCAACTGAGCTGAAATTGTGTTTTTGTGGCGCAGATCTCGAAATTTGCAGGGTTCCTACACAAGTATGGAAAAGTCTGGAATTTGATTTTATATATTTCCAGGTCTGGAAAAGTTTGGAAAATGGAAACAAGTGTATGGACAAATATTAAATAATATTATAAGGATAATGAAAGCAAAAGATTAATTGCATAATTTATTTACATGATACACCTCTATATACACAAATGTCACAAATTATTTAAAAAAAAATTTTCTTAACCAAGAAGTCTGGAAATTAGGGTCTGGAAAAAGTAAGTACCGTATTTTCCGGACTATAAGCTGCTACTTTTTTCCGACGCTTTGAACTTAAACACTGGTGTTTCTCATGTATCGGCGGCACAAAGCTCATTGGCTTTTTACAAGCTAGCAAGCTCTGTACCGCTGATACATTTAGCGTTGTCACATCAGACCCAATCAGAGTGGACGACATGAAACTGTGTGCTCAGTAGTCTGGAAAATACGGTAATTTTGAAATTTCAAATTGAAATTGCAATTAATCAGTTTAACAAAACAAAAAAAAAGACAGTTAAAACAGACGATTATTTTGAAAGAGATCAGTATGTGCATCCTGTTGCAAGTCTTTAGTTGACATGCTCCTGAGTAGGTAACTGTCACACTGTTACAAATATATATGTACAGGAAGTCCGACAGTCTGGAGGTTGCATCATGGCGTCATGTTACCATGATGCTACACTATGACCAAAAGTGCAGTCTGTAGAAGCTAGCGATGATCTCAGGATTGCTATTTGCTGAATGAAACCAACCATGAGTCGCACCATTTATAGGGACACCAAATGGCACAGGGTCAATGTGCATGAGCTGCATCAAGCTAAATCAAGCTAATACACTATTGCGTCTTCAACATCAGAAATTAAATATGGGGAAACTGGGCATTAAAACAGTTGTGTTAAATGTCTTTAGGTATAACTTGATTCCAATAATCACTTTTACTGTTTACCCGTGTTCACATTTAAAAACTGTCTTCCATTTAAATATACTGTGTGTAATATTTCCATGTTATGACTGGATTGGTGGTCCAGAGGGGCAGTCCCCTGCTTTGCACAGTTAGAAGTCAAGCTGTGATAATCAGCATTCATGTTGAGCTGCACAGTGACAAACTGCAACATAGTGAGCAGCAGTAAATAGTTGAGTTTAATATAGTTTTAGAGTCCAAGGATCCACAGCCCCAACTATGCCAGCACAGTTTAGTTATTACTTTAATATTTACTCTTAATATCTGCTTCAACTTTAGAAAATATCCTCAGTTCAAATATATTTTAATGACAATTATAAACTGATAGTCAGATGGGCTCTGCATATCTCCACCACTGATTATTATAAATGGACATGGACCAAACTGAGGCTTTTTCTCCCAAACTTCTCCCAGTGCAGAGCTTTTGTTGGAGTTTTAGAGAGATAACGGCTCCCAATTTCACCACCACCACTACTATAACAAATGTTTGACTACATATGATATTCATTTTTTCTCCACATTACTCTATTTTTTATCAATTTAACAGTTCAGCTGCATTTTCTGTGAATCTTATCTCCTCACATGATGGTCGTTTTAAAGAGTCCTTCGCTTTGCCAGGAAAACTTGTCCTGCCTCAGTCACATTTTAAAATATTAACTTAACCTTAATTGAGAATGAGACTTAAAAAAAAAAAAAAAAACTCTCACTGAGGAGATGACATCATTGCTTCCTGTGCTGGCTATAGGCATTTCCCTGTGTATGAATTAAAACCCATTGCATTTACTCTGGGCATCATGCCCTTTTTTCCCCTCTCTCTCCCACCTCCCCATCTATCTGTTTTCCTCTTTCTCCACACTTGTCCCCACGCCAGGCTTTCTCTCTGCCTTTTAGCTTAAGTTAATGGACTCCTGCACATTCAGCTTAGAAATGTTGTGAAGTAAACAGCAGCTCATGAAATATTCACCACTCGACTGTATGTGTGAGGGTGTATGTCTGTGTGTGTGTGTGTGTGTGTGTGTGTGTGCGCCCGCAGTCTGCTGCACCGAGCCAGGTGACTCCCACACACCCACTCACGGGCGCACACACGCATATAAAACACCAGGGGCACCCCCCAAAACAGCAAAAGGGTGTCTCCGCATCTCGGCGCCGAGCCAACACAGAGGGAGTGGGAGCGCTGTGCTGCTGAGTGAGTCAGACGTTTGCTGATGTTCATATTGACGAAATTAAAACTATTTCTTTTTAAAAACATCAGAGTCGCACTTAAAAATTTAATTGTGCTGTTGTTGTTGCAAAAGGCAGGAAACGTGGGAACAAACATTTGAGGTTACAACCCTTGCCCCTGAAAGCTTTCTGTTGTTTTCACTGTTGCTGCTTTTCAAATAAATACAATATAATCGTCTTTGGGTGCAGCAGGAAGTGTCTTGGTTCTGGTGCGTATACACTATTTGCCCGACACCAGTACGATCCATCAGGAGGTCGTCGGATTGAACTTTCAGACCAGCTGAGAAAATAACTAGAAAAGCTGCTCGGAGTGGCCATTTGTCGGAAACCAAAGGAAATGAGTGTAGCTTTATGGCTGTAAAGACGGCTCTTTGTCGAGAACAGCTTACACAGCAACCCTCCGCGGGTAAATAATGGTTAAAAATTGCCGCCAGACCTGGTGTTGATGTTCCTCTTGCTGCATTTCTGTAGCCCAAACACCTGCAGAGCTGCTATGGAGAATCGGATGTCTCAAACTGGTGATACGCTGGATGGAAAAATTCAAAATTATATTGAATACTTTGACAGTATCAGCACAAATACATCTGCTGTTCAATCGCTGGTCAGATTAAGCTTCATCTGTCAAATAGATATTTCTGCATCGGAGTTATGAATGTGTAAATAGATTTTTTTTTTCTTCCCACCGTCGACATTCTTTCAGGGCGGCCATGTTCCCCGTCCTCTCCTATCTGTCTGCTTCCCAGACACGCGAATCATATCTCTCCGCCACCACGCTACGTACCATGACATGCGCCGCATCTCGCTGCACATCCACCCTTAGGGTTGCCCCTAGCAACGCACGCTAATACGCTCTCCGGCAGCAGCGCAGATGAGAGATGACACTATAGATCTATATGGTCGTGGTGGCGCTTCCTTTCCAGTTGTCCTCAAAGTGGAGTGTTGGTGTAATAGAAACCGTCCTCAGCTGAGGGCCCCCATGCATAATTCAGCAGCGGCGCTCATCGCGGTGCTTATTGTCTGGAGACCGGAGGCAGCTGATAGATGACCTCTGCTGTGGCCTCAGTCACGCCGGAGAATCACCGGCGGCGCTGGAAACAGGTCATCGCCGCTGACCCCCTCAGGATCCTGCATGTTGCTGCAGCGCCGGGGTCAGTTTGTGACAGTCCACCCTGCAGCGCCACATGTACCCCACGGGACTTTGTACCGCAAAGGGCACGGTGACGTCGGAAATGCGAGGTAACGCGAGCGATTTTGGCCGAGCCGGGTGCGTAGGTGCAGCAGACAAAAGAACAACTATTCATGAACAACAGCTTATTCCTTCAATTTATAAAATAGCAGGACTGCACTTTCACAAGCAAGCAGTTCATTTCTTCGATAGTCGCTCAGACCTGGCAATCATGTTCCCACTTTACTTGGAAGATGAGGGAGGAGAATATAAGAGAGGCGCTATATGGCCAACTTCTCTAAAATCCCACAGTCAGCATATCTGTCACACGGTCCGACTCAGAAGTGATTGTGCCACAGTGGGGAACTCCTTATTTATTTAACTGACATTATTATAATTTCCATTATTTATGTACCCCTCCTGTTTGACTCCAGGGCAGATGTGAGAGGTTTGAGGAAAAATCCACAAAAAAATCTTGAATATTATACCGCAAGATCTTCATCGGCAGAGTAAATTGTAGTAAAATACCAAAGCGGAGTAACATTTTCTCTTTCATCAGGCCACCTTTTGCGGACACAGGACTCAGTAGACGTTTCCTTATTCTTTTAATTATAAAACCCAGCTATCTTTATAATGTGTTCCTCCTCTCTTGTGCCACTTCATCACAGCCAAGGCTAAGCTGGAAGGCATGATGAAAAGGAACTGTAAAGCCGTCTACACTCATTTTCTAAAAGCCATTGACTGGATTTGGTAATTGTCATAATGTGCGGTTAGTAAAGATGGCTTTAATTCTAAGACCGAATTAACCAATAATCCTGTAGGTGTTGTACCTTCTGAGATGGAGCGCGTCTCTTTAATGATGATTATTGGGTGCTTCCTGTATTTCATTGCAAATGTTTGATCCCAGATTTTGTTCCCTAACCTTCTGCAGTCTGTGTGCTCCCAGTAATGTGGCCTGATTATTCACTAGCTAGACTCCAGCATTAAGTTGAATTTGCTTTAGCTGTTGGTGCTGGAGTGTGAAACTGTTTCCCTTTTGGTCTTTTATATAAATTTATTACATCACAGAGTTATACACCTTCAAAGGAATAGATCAGCGATGGTCAAAACTCAGTTTGTAGATTATAACAGTTATTATTTATATTAAAATATCCATGTCTGAATGTAAGAATTCTCCCATTATGGATGATTTCATGATTTTAAATGAGCCCATGTGATGTCAGAGCTTTTCAACCAATCAGAAAAATCCCTCTATTTTTCTGATTGGCTGAAATGTTATGACATCATATGGGCTCAGCTTGTGGAAGTTTCACATAGTGAGTTAGGCTGCATCACGACAGCCCAGACTGCCACACAAGATGATGGACTCTCAATATTAGTAGTGCAACGATTAATCGTCATTATCGGCAGTTATCAATATTAAAATAATCGCAAACAAAATTAATTGTCGTCAGATGTGTTTTTTTCAACAGGGTGCAGCATCTCCCTTCTTCAGTATCTCTGCTGAGAGATGCACATGTGCAGTAGCGTTCAGCGTAAAGTAAACAATATGTCAGCAGCTGGTTAATATCAGCAGCCAAGTTGATTTAAAGATGCATTTTTAAATCACATATCTGTCTTTGTTGCCTTTGTTATTAATTAGCACACAATTTAAATAACCTTACGCTAAATTTAAAAGCTGACAGTTAAACAAGAGCCATTTAATATTTATGTGATTAATAATCTGATTAGTCGATTACCGTATTTTCCGGACTATGAGCCGCTACTATTTTCCGACGCTTTGAAATGGTAAATGGAGTATATTTATATAGCGCTTTCATGACCTTAGCAAGGTCCCAAAGCGCTTTACAAGGCAACTCATTCACCCATTCACACACACACTCACACACCAGTGTTGAACCCTGCGACTTAAACACCAGTGTGGCTCGTATCGGCGGCACAAAGCTCGTTAGCTTTTTACAAGTACTTGAGTCATACTCGTGGTCAAGTCTTACTTATAGTTATTTGGTCAAAATTTTACTCACGTTAAAGTAGTAAAGTACCGTATTTTCCAGACTATAAGCCGCTTCTTTTTTCCAACGCTTTGAACTTAAACACCGGTGTTTCTCATGTATCGGCGGCACGAAGCTCGTTAGCTTTTTACAAGCTAGCAAGCTCCGTGCTGCCGATACATTTAGCCTCGTCACATCAGACCCGGTCAGAGTGGACCACATGAAACTGTTCGAATAAATTCAGTAGCTTCTTATAGACAGGTGCGCTCAATAGTCCGGAAAATACGGTAATTGTTTCAATAGTTGGTGATTAATCGACTATCAGAACAGTCGTTAGTTGCAGCCCTATTCAGTATTATCAGCTCTCAACCTGCATGTATGTATGTTCCATTTACTGCATCTTTAAATATAACATGAGCTTTGAGTGTGTAAGTGTGTAAGGGCCAATTTAGTTTTGCACTTCAGGGTGAGACATCATCAACTTTTAGTCCCCAGTCTGAGTGATGCTTCAGAAAACCTAGATCTTACAATTCCCATAATTTAACTCACTCGAGTTTTTCATTAGGCATACCACGCTTATTAAATGGTCTGATCTGTGAAATTCCATACCTCCGGTGTTTAACGCACTTTCAAAATGACGAGGAAACTGATCTTTATGTGTGAAATTGGTGGAGTGTCTCTGTAGAGAAGAGAAATTAGTATTTTCCGGTTCTTCAGGAAGTTTTTAGCTTTTATCTGGTTGATCACTGACCAGCTAGTGTCACAGTGAGGTCATGTTAATTTACCCAAAGTTCTATTGACATCCCATAATACATTACTATCTCAGCTTAACTTTCATGTATGAGCAGCCTGTGTGTGTTATCTCCACATTTTCCTCATATCTAATTTGGCAGCAGTTGCCTGTCCCATCCAGCAGTTTTATATTTATCAGTTTTAGTCTACTGCACACAAACCTCATTATGGTTCCTCAAACACAGTGACAAGGGGTTTATGCAGCCCGGCTTTTAGTAAAGTCCCAGTCGTGCATTAGCTGGTGGAGTGCTATCCTCTCGCACCTCTTATTTTCCATAATAAAACACAGCTCAGCACATCCTCGTGCTGCATGCATAAAGAGAGGAGCCACCCTGGGTGTCAGCCCGGGTTAGTCACAACAGGAGCGCCAGCAAGGAAGGAACGTCTGCACAGATTTCAATAATCCCCCGTCATTCAGGAAGAAATGGAGAATCGTTTTCACCTCGTTGTTTCTGTGATCTCAGCTGCTGCATTCTGGGCAGTTTGCACCACTGAAGCATGAACAGTCTCTGTGGTATTACAGCACGGCACCATTTATGTCCTACATATCAACTACACTGCCACGATAAACATGATGAGCTACTGTTAACCTACTTCTGTGCTGCCAGGCGAACCCCAGCAGGAACATTTTCGTCTGTCTCGAACGCTCGCAGGAAGAAACGCGAGAGACACCGCGACGTGTCAATCAACCCTCCATCCTCAACCAACGCCACTCACACAGAGTCTAAGATGCTTGGCGTCGTTCCAGCGCACTGTGATACACACTCGGAGATGATAGCGCGCTCGCACGTACATTTCGGGTGACGTGCGCACATACACACTGCTGCCAGTCTTCATCCCGTCACAGGACTAGTCTCAGTTTGCGTGGCAGGGCTTTGTTGGGGAGTTGACAGCAAAGGTTGCTTCATAAACCCGGCACGCGTCCATCACCATCTCCCCCGCTGCTTTGGGATGAAGGGAAGTGATGATCCAGGGATTTTTCCTTCCCTCTGCTCCATTAGCTCGCTGTATCACCTTGACAATGTTGCGTTCTGTCACAGAGGCTACCGGGATGGCGGTGGGCACTCGGGGAAGGAGGAAAAAACGCTCAGGGAGAACTTTGCGGGATTTAGCTGACTCCAAAAGAAATCCATTAACTGTGGGGCTTAGCTGTGCTTTAACGACGAGATGTTGGGAGTGGGTTTGCGGGTACGCTGTGGGTGAGGACGCGATGTTGGATTTTCAGGAAATAAAAGATGCGATCTTGTTCGTACGGCGGCTTTCGTATGTAAGCGTGTGTGTGATGTGCTCTCAGGGAAGACACTCAAAGTGAAACACCCCTGTCCTGCCTCGACAGCAATGCAGCATAGCTCGGGGACTGCACATCACTATGTAAATGCAAATTGCCGTGTCATGCTGATCAGTCCTGTAGGCTGCTGAGACAGGGTTATGTCGGGACCAGTCAGCAGCGTCTTCACTGTCTGTCTCTCTGTTTCTGTATGGCCCTGTCTGTCTCCATGCTTTGCTCTCCTCTGCAGGAGTGTTTGTCAGGTTAGCTTGCTGCTTTAGCTACAGAGTGGTTTTTATTTGCTTCTGTTTGACCAACAAGCTCTGGAAGTGTTTGCAATTTAAAGCTCAGGCCAAACTAACTCCCATGTCTTTCTTTGTTTCTACAGGATGCAGTCTAAATAATAAACACAACCCTGTGGGACTGGAAGGACACAGAGAGGTGGCGTTGGATAAACTGGTCAACGTGGAGCTGGGCGGAGGGGAGAAGACGCCAACCAGGCCGTGAAAACACAGACTTCTGAGGGGGCTAGCCATGCTTTAGCAAAACACAGCAAAGACTGGTCGATCACTGGAGGAAAAACACACTTTTTTGTAAACGCTCCAGAGTCACAAACGCACACATCCCCCCCTCTCATCTGTCATTTACCATCCCTGCAGAGATGCCGATGCCAAGGTTGGCGCTGTGGCATTTCTGGTGACGGGGCACAGAGCGTGCGTGCTCATCCGGCAGGCAGGCCGGTAGGTCGGTGGGCGTACAGGCACACCAAACAGTCCTTTTTGGGTGGGCGTGGTTGAACCATGCGGCCCTGGGCGGGTTCATGGCGTTGGATTACCCTGGTGCTGCTGGCCTGGGGCACACTCCTCTTCTACATCGGCGGTCACTTGGTGAGGGACAGCGAGCATCCGGAGCGGTCCAGCCGAGAGCTCTCCAAGATCCTGGCCAAGCTGGAACGACTCAAGCAGCAGAATGAAGACCTGCGGCGCATGGCCGAATCGCTCAGGTAACAACAACGCTCATGTTTTACGAACCCACTCTCTTATCCTTTACAAGAGTTTCTCTTAATCACTCCAAAAATCCAAATGTCAACCTTGGAAAATGTGGGATTACCCTGATAGCTTGATTTTTGTGTGTGTTTTAAACAATACCACACATGCCACAAAAGCTACAGTGTACAAATTCAATTGTACACACTAAATGGCTGTAATTACACAAGCTGCTTTCTATTTTCTCTAAACAGGACATAGGCGATTTAAGTTCCCTAACTAGCTCCACTGCCTATTTAACTTTACTGATAAATTACCTTATGTTTATCTTTGTTGCTGAACATTGTGGTGCAGGCTATTTATCCGTTTCACAACATTATTTCCTGGTGGCATTTTGCCAGCGTAACGTACCTCACCCGGGTCAGTCAGGCTAAGTCCAAGACATTTTTCCGTGAGATGTATTGGTTGAGCAGAGAGTTAAAAGGTTAAGTATGAGTGGGAAAGTAGAGGAGTTTACAGATTTGATCTGTATTGGCAGGTCAGCTTGGGTCATCTGTTGCTGCATCAAACCACTTTGGTAAAACACATTGGGGGTTTTTTGTTAATACTGCATCTGTTGATCTGACATTTTGGGGAAAACAAAGAACAAATGTTGATGTAGTCCATCATCTGGTCTGTGAAGTTTTGACTTCTATAAGTTTTATGTAGCGTTGCCTCATTCGCCGAAGTACAGCCTCTAGCTCTCTGGTACTTCAATCAGAGTACTTTTTTAAAAACTGCCAGGATGTGGCAGTGAGATGATTGTTTCTTTACTTTTTATGAAAATGTAATCAGCATTTGATTAAATCAGCATCCTGTGTGTGGCGTACAGTCGAACAAATGCTGTTGCGGGGTTTTATCTGTTGATCAGTTTCAGAAGCTGATCGCTGGCGTCTGAGAAGCTGTGTGTATATGTGTGTGTGTGACAGACAGATGGATGGTCTGTCACACACCTCACCAGATTTTGTTGTGTTATTTTGGAAGACAATAGCACATTGTACGAGTCCATTACCCACACAGCATCTTTCACACATTCAGGCTATGTGTAATAGAGAGACAGATGGTTCTGCTCTTATCTCCGCATGCTGACAGTGTTTTACTTTACACATAAACACTGGCGCTGTACATGGTTGACTGTGTGTGTGTGTGTGAGGGTGCATGCATGTGCGGGGCCGGACGTCGTAGTGTGTTCTGCTGCGTGCCATATTTAACGGGGGGAACTTCAGCCTCAGATGTTGCCATTGCTGCTCCTCTGTGATATTGCGATTCACTTTGATGCAGGGCCCTCATCAGCGCGCTCGCAAACATTAAAAAAAATAAATAAAAACCACACGCACACACATTGCTTCAGACAGCTGGTCCCTGATTAAATCCCTTGCTTTTGTAATTATTCAAAATTGGCTCAAAAACAAAGGTGGAATTCATGGCATAAAAAACAAGTGCAGCTTTCAGTCGACCAGTGTCCAGATGGGTCCCCGACACACTGCACGCTTGTTGCTTGTTATTGAGTTCGGTTGCTGATCTGGGACTGAGGCCTCCACAGTTGTTTACTGGGGCAGCGCTACAGTGCTTTCTCAAGTCCCTCTAAGCTGCCGCTAAGTATCCGGCGCAGCAAGCCAAAAGCAGGCAACTGGCTCGCCGAGGTTAAGGTTTATGAGCTATCGACAGCGACGGGTTGTCCTCTGTTCAGTTCTGTGTCTTTGTGCATGTGTGTGTGTGTGTGTGTGGTGGTCGGATACAAGCCCAGGAGAGGACTCCAGCGCCTCATCCTGTAGTGTCTCTTATCCTTATATTAGAGCCCTAATAGACGCAAAGAGGCTGTTAGTAAGCTGCCCATCATTCCTGCCACAGCCCCCATCACCTCCTCCTGTTCCTTCGCCACCTTCCTCCTCCTCCCCCTCCTCCTCCTCTTCCTCCTCCTCCCACTACCAAACTGCTGACAGAGGCATGGCACACAGCCAGACTCCATCCTCGCAGGTTGTCACAAAATGACTGACTTTGTAACAACTCACTAACTCGCTGATCGACTAGCTCAACGCACGCCTAACCCAATTCAGCAGCTTACACATTCGGCAGATTTGGAGTGAGAACATGAATCTCTGCATGTTCTACAAGCAGCAAGTCCTTGCAAAAGCATCCCGCTGGCGTGAGATAAATAAAAAAAAAGGTTTCATACAAAGCACCTAACCATCACGTTAGTGCATTCGTATTTTATAAGTGGCCTCACAGGGATTTAAACCCATAAAAGTGACATTGTTACACATTGTGTTGAGTTCTTACACAGTAGAAAGTCACTGCAGTGGGACTGATTTATAGTTCAGAGTAGAATTTAACTTTGTTAGTGTCATTACACCACAGCAGCACTAGATAGATGTGGTGTGCATCGTCGGGCATTGTGGTGCATTCATTATATACCTGAAGGGATCTTGTTCACATTGTCTTTTTATGATCGAGAGCGATAGTCGTGCTGACGCAGTCTGCATGGGGTATTAATTTTCTTGATCACGAATTAACAGAATCGCTGAGAAGACGAAAACACTCAGTTGTTCAACCTGCTCAATGGAGTCTTCACACACACATATTACCGAGCTTTGCTGAACTCGCCGTAATTTTTCCAATGGAAACGTCATGTGAAATTAATCAGTCTATCAGTCAACGCTCGGGTTCAAATTAGTATCACCTGGCTGGCCTACAGATCCACTCCAGTGGTTCGGTTATTCAGGCCATTCCTGAGTGATTTGAGTGACAGGCAGCGTGCCAACCTACCAATCACCCAGCAGCATTAATGAGAGGTGAGCACGGGGTCGAGTTGCTCAGTCTGTCTGGCTCCGCCCTCTCTGCAGCTGTCAGTCACCTCGGGCACGAAGCCACCGCTCCTGTGGAGACAATGACACGCGCCAGCCTGATGGTGTGACATCGGAGGGAGCGAAGGGGTGAGAGTGACAGCTGGGCTGAGCGATGAGGACCTGATCGATCCCCCAGGCATGCCAACGGAGGGAGGGGGAGGAGGGGGGAGCGATGCAGAGGAGGCGAAGAGGGTAGCATGATGGATGGCGTGAGGACCGCACTAACTAAAGAGCAGCAAGGAGGAAATGAAAAATGAGGAGTGAGGGGACGGGAGGAGTTGCAGAGACCACAGTCGTCGCCCTAATCTGCTTTATATGTTATTTCAGTGCCAGGAGGATAAGATGTTTGCCATTGTACAATACCATCAATGACTAGGTGATAAAAGGTGGTGCACTACCCGTTTTCTCAGATGAATACATTTCATTGCAGCACTGGGTTTCAGCTGGCCCAGTGCTGTAAGCCTATGTAATGATTTGCATGCAGAGTACCATGTGACCCAGATCTGGGACAGGTAGAGTAGAGGACAAGATTGAGACAAATTGTTTTTCCATGCTACAGTGGAATTGTCTTTTAATGGTATTGCCCATTGACCATTAGACCTCAATTACGCACCATCTATGTGTCCTTGTGTGTTTCTCTGACTGCAGTCGCTTGTAACACTGACACATGCTACATTTTCCATTGATTCCTATCTTTTTCAAATGAAAAAACAGATTTGTGTAGTCGGCTCGGGAGGGAACTTGTTTATCCCGTAGAGGTTTAAACCCCGGCGCAGCCCCGACCAGAAGAAGACGCCGCAGCCGCTTCCAAACCTGAACTCGCATCGACCCGGCCGTCGCTCAGCCGCGGCGAGTGAAGGTCTACCACCAAAACACACACTGGCCCCATTGTTGGAGCTGTCTGTGGTCGGGACATCTCTGTCAAGTAGGGGTTTAGAGCAGAGCTGGCTCGCCCTGGATGTGCTGAGGCGTTGGAGCGTGCGAGGCAAGAATGCACCATTCAGAATCAGTTTACTTGGAATTACACTGTTTGAGTCAAAGGGTGGATGCAGCACAGGAAGGAGAGAGAAACATTAACTGATTCGACGCGAGGCAACAGAACTAATCACAGACACACACGTACTATCATCCTCAGATTATATATGAGGCCATAGCATTGTTCCTGTCATTATCTCTTTAAACTACCACTCTTTAAAGCTGATTCATTGCAGCGCTGGACTTTACCACCTATTTGTAGTATTTACTAGCCTTCTCCTTCCCACTGCTGCATTCCTTCAGTTTATTAGCTTGACTTATTGGAGTCAAGTGGTTGGAGACACTGTGTTCCCAGGAAAGGCCAGAACATGTCAGTCCAGCCTTTGATGCACCACTGGTGCACAGATACGCACTCGTATGCATGGAGACATGCTAGTTCCTTTTTAAGGTGACGGCAAATTGTGTTTATGTAGCCGCCGTTTCATCTACGCCTCTCAGAATGCTTTACATCTCCATCCATATGTATGGTTTTCCAGGTCAGCACAAAAGGCTTTCTTTTGAAGTCAAGCAGAGTATATTAAATCTAATGCGAGTGCGTGCAGCCGTGCCACCCCAGGCCT
>OOFC01051248.1:0-57330 GCA_900323345.1 Pseudochromis fuscus
ATAGGATAGAAACTACTGTAGTGGCTGGGGTTGTGTTATCATCCAGCTAGATGAAGCTGCGCTAAAGTGAATGTCAACAAAACAGTCAGATAAGTCAGTCAGTCAAACTTTATTAATAGAAAACAAACCAACGTTCTGACAACTCTGTTCACTCCCAAAACAAGCTAGTACATTCACAATACGGTACCGTACGTACTGGTAGCTCTTACCGGTATTTGCGCTGCCTTCGTTGAAAACAATGTATTTCCAACTCCATTTGTCACAGTTCAAAGCTACATGAACAGCTGTTTTATTTTTTTCTCCGAGGTAACGTCAGTGACGTAGTATTATCTTTTACCAACAGCAAGGTACAACAGGTAGTGCAACTTTTTATCACGTAGTTAGTGCATCACAAACGTGGAGGGAACTTTTCCCTGATTCAGTAAATATGTAAAAGAAACAGTCTGATACCGCCACGGTAAATCAAACGTTAGTACAATCACAATATACGCCCCTTGTCTACGGTAGCCATAATTTCCCCTCTGGGGATTATTAAAGGAATATCTTATCTTATTAACCAATATTGATCCATATATAAGGTGCATCGGATTATAAGGAGCACTGTCGGTTTTTGTAAAAAATTAAAGGCTTTTAGGTGCACCTTACAGTGTGGAAAATACGGTAATTGGATCTACACCAACAATGTCGTGTGATACCATGTTTAGCTGTTCACGAATCCATTCATCCATATGGTGTCATGCAAGACTGTCCTCTTTGTGTTATTAATAGAAACATTTAAAAACCCAGCTACAGTGCTTCACACAAGGCAGCAAACTGAAATCAATGATACATGCACTGCTACAAGAGCTGAGCTTATCTCACTTGAAAAAGCTTGAGATGTGCTCTTTAGATAAGGAACTTTTTCCATCCCTAAAAGTCCAGTACAAAAGGAAGATGAGTCTATGATAACAACCATAGTAATGTCAATAATATGCATAGTCCACCTGTTCCTGTTTAAAAGCAGAAAAACAATTTAAAGTGACCAAATGCAAAATACTGCAGACCTACTGAACCACCAAGGTCACAAAATGTCCAAAGAAGTGCCTGCTTTGTGCTTTTCCATAATAGTGGAAAAAATTGAACATTTATTTAAACCAGGTAAAATGCACACTGTACAATCCAGACATACTGTATGTCACTTGCCAAGAGTTTTCAAGACTTGTACTTTATAAAGTACATTGTCAATGACGTGGTTAGGCTTGTTATTTTCACTCTCCATCTCTGTCGCTGCAATATACTGAATAGGTTTGCACACATATTTGTCCTGCAGGCACAATTGTCCCCCCCTTTTTTGCACATTTCCTCTATCATACAAAGTTACTTCAGAGCCCACAGAAGGTGAAACACAACACAAAAGTCTCTTTGTATTGTTCGCTATATTTTGTGCTACTTTTCTCTCCCGCTCCCCCGGCTCTTTCAACCTCCAGCGTGGTTTTACATGCCTCTGGCATGCAGGTGTCCTTATGGTCGTATCAAACAATGAGAGCAACATAAAGAGAGAGAATGGATGAGGAAGAGGCGGAGTGAGAGAGATGAGGAGGGTGTTGGAGTGGATGTTAAAAATAATAACAGAACAAAAAAAAAAAGAAAAACTGCAGGAACAGACAAACATTATCATCTCAAATCTTCCATTTAAGGCTTGTGCATGTGAACAAAGTGACCACAGACAGCCAGAGGAAACAAGAGCCGAGAAAAGAGGCGAGGGGAGGAAGCCCGTGATGAGAGGAGTCGAGACAGTGGGGCAGGAGGAGGTGAAATTATAAAAAGAAGTGATGAGAGAGGAGTAGCGATAGGAGCCGAATGCCAAAACTGAGAAAAGTTGACAGGACGCTAATGGTACATGAGCAGAGTGAGTCAGAGAGAGAGGCGAGAGGGGGGAAAAGATGGTGCAGAATCTGAGTAATTTCCACCAACGAGACCACTGTTGCATGCAGGGACTAATCTCGGTCCTCTATTCAATGTCTGTGTTTCAAATATGACCCCCTTCAAAATGTCACGCTTTGTAGTTTTCCTCCCTCTCTCCTGTCATCGTTTTATTTATTGTTTCCATCCTCAGCGTCTCCCTTCTTTTGTGTAACCTGCTTTGTTTCATTCCCACCTCACCACTCTGGCTCGTCTTCAATCCACTCATCCTGATCACTCACTTTGCTGTTTCCCTTTCCCCGGCGCGACTCTCTGTTTCGCTCTTACCTTTGCCTCCTGCACCTGTCTCTCAGGTTTCTCCCTGCTTATTCCCATTTCTGCAGATACCTTGTTTTCTGCTTGCTTTCTCATCTTTTTCCGGCGCTCAGTTCCTCTCCTAGCACTCCTTGATGTTTTTTTCTCTCTCTACCAGCACCCATGACCCCTTTCCCATTTACTGTTTCCACCTCCCTGTTTCCCTCTGCTTCTTTGTCCTCCTGCTTGATTCCCTGTCTCTCCATACAATGAATCCAGAGGGTTTTATCTTTTTTTCCCTTCTTCAATAGCTTTGCCATTCTCCCTAATCCCTCATCTCCATCAGCTTCCCTCACCCTCTCTATCACTCTCTCCCTTGTGCTTTCCTTTCCTCTTCATCGTCTTCACATTTTGCTATTTTTTCCATCCCATACTCCACCCCGCCTCGCCTCCCCTTACCGTCCTCTCACATTTCTATTTCTTGCACTCTCTGACATGCAATCCCTCTTTTCTCTCTCCGGGGCAGTCTTTTTTTTTTTTCCCCCGCTCCACTTAAGCCCCACCACCACCACCATCATTTTGCATTTCCCTGACGGATACATTTACAGGCAAACACATACATGTGCGCTCAAACCTCGAAGCCACACTCACACCATTGCACCCTCACCTATATCACCACCCGAAGTCACATAAAGCCTTCTCTCACACCGCTGTAATTGCTGGGGCTCTTTGTCTCTTTGTGCGATGCCTTCAGTGCAGCATCATATCACGGGAGGATGCACACTTACAGTATTGGCAGAAAATGCATTTGCAAGAAAATAACCCCCCGCTAGCCCATTACAGTAAGAGCTGACCGACACCTAATGCATCACTCAAGAGCATGTAGTCTGTTTACTCACGATCGCTGCAAACCGGATGATGCTGCCACTTAGAGATGAGCACTGGATCAAGGACTAACCAGTAAATAAATGCACATGGTGGAAATTTATTACAGTATTCAACACCTGGAGATGTTTTTCCAAATCCTAAATAATACCACCAGCCAATCAGTGGGATTTAGTAACCTTAAAGAGTGACATTTAGCTGATACCCTCCCTCCCTACTTTTTTTTTTTAGCCTCACAACAACAGTGATGAGCTCCACAGCAGTACTACTACAAAGAGACTCTGCTACTTATGGACGGGTGCATTAGACATGCCTCCAGAAAAGATAATATGGTCAAAAAAAATGGTGCAAGGAGAATTAAATTGAGGTCTGGGCATATAACCATCGCTGAAGAGTGCGGTATCTAAATGTCTCCTACTTTCATCAAAGCAATCCACGAGAATGAAATCCTATTCAGTGCGCGTCTTCATAATTTTTTTTTCCCATTTTAAACTCAAACTAATGAAGTTTAAAAATGCAAAAACAGCATTTTCCCTAGTCTTGGGCCACACGGAGTGAAGAGAGATAAAAAAAAAACCACAGAAAACTTAAGGAAACATTTTTATGAGAAACCAAAAACAGGATTATATTTTCACCCTTATTAAAGAACTTCATTAATAATCTTTAAACTTTTCAGAAGTGGTAGTAAAAAGTTTCCGACACCGCTGGAGAGCTGTTGGAGACTTTGGCACGATGACTAATGAGCAGTCAATATCTAGCATTGGAGCAGCCTCAATGCCTATTAGTCTTTCTTTTTGCTGTGATATTGTTCAAGAAAGATAATGGCTTTGTGAGCCTCATTGGAGTTTCCACAAAGCAGACTAGGCAGGCACCTTGTGTAGGGAAAAAAAAAAAAAAAGCTGGTGAAAGGTACTGTAAATTACTCAAATAACTCAGAGGGGAACAAAATTAAAGAAGGGAAGGAGAGAGCCTCATTCAAGCACCACATACTTTACATGCAGCCTCTTTCTGCTGTCAGCCAACCTGTGAGTGTGGACCGAGTGGGGCCAGAGAGGGGCACGTCTTTCAAGCCAAGTGTCGATGGAGCAGGGAAATGCGGCAGTTGAGGCCAGGCTGAACACTCTTTAATGCAAATGTGATGCTCGTAGAAGCATAAATCAGCGAGCCAATGAGCCTGTTTTTTGTCCTATTTGGGGATTTTACATTTTATAGTGTCACTTAAGTCGTCTAATGGTTCAGAATCAGACCACTTACCACAGCTCGGTGTTTCAGGCCAGCTCAACCCAGGGACTGACACTTGCGGTATATTACCTACTTTTGACTCACAAAAGGCAAAAAGGCTACAAAGAACATCCTCTACTGGAAAAAACACACCACCTGAGGTAAAATTAGAAACCGTACAAATACCCACAACCCACTGAGGTTTCGAGGGCTGAGCGTGTAATTAAAGTGACCCATCCCGAGCATTCAGACAACAAACGCTGCGTTGTAACGTTCAAATTACCATCCATCAAAGATCATCTCCCTTTTAAAACTTGTACAATACCAGCGGCTCAGTGGAAATTTCACAGGAGATAACAAACTCCACACTTCCACCATCAATTTTCATGCCCATGTGGAATAACCCAGATTTTTTCTTTTCCTTAACAATATGCCCCATCTCTTTCCCCACTTGGATTGAAAGAAGGAACTCACATCTTATTCATCCCAGACACATCTTTCAGAGTAATACCCTGGTTTCATTCACTTGACGTGGTCCAGAAGTTAAAGAAAAAAAAATAAATCTCCCATTCAAAGCACAGGAGTCATTTTGATCTTACTCCATTAGTTTCTCAGGAAAAAAAGGAGCAAATATACAGTTTAAGATATACAAATCTGACACAACAATACCTTTATTTCAGTAACAAGATTCAGCATTCAGTCCCCAGGGCTGGCTTCTGGTCTCAAATCTGCAGCTTTTCAATGACTAACAAGGCTAACTCGCAGCAACTCCACAGGGAAAAGTGTGAAAAAAATGTTGAATAACTGTGCAAGCTGTTCACTTTTGGACATTTTCTCTCTCCTCTATACATCTCACAACCTCCTTCTTCCTTTACCTACTGAGGGACACATCAAGATTTAATTTAATTGTCTCAAACATTACTTCTTATGGCGCTAGCTCCCAAGTCTGTAAGTTGGGACCCCCCTCCTCCCTCAGTAAGTATCTCAATATGGCTTTAAAGTTGATCACAACAATGCTATGGATGGTGACAACGACCCCCAAAGCAGCGGTATATAAATATGTACTAACCATATTTAGATATTTAATTATATAAGAGGAAAAAAATACCTCACACACACCACCCTGTCATTAAGTGCTTTGTTGTCCTGTCTGTAATCTTCTGTTACATTCACCATTGTTTCACTTTGTCTTTTGTTTTGTTATGTTGCACCACCAAAAAAAAAAAGTACATCTCTACCCAACAGCAACAGTGCAGCTATTGTTCACAGTGAAATTCCTCCACTAGTCTGTGGGTGCAGGTCGTCACTTGACCGGCATCACCATGGCGACTGAATGTGGATAGGTTTAAGAGGGAAAGGTTGTTAATTTACAGAAGCCTGAACAGTGACGGCTGACTGGTCCTCATTCAAGGACGCCGATGATTCATGCAGACTCTGGTCCCCGCGAGTGACCCCCCAGCGCGGCCATAGCCAATGGCAACGAGGCCCTTAAACAACAGGAGCTCTGAAAGGACTGACACTTGGCCTTGGCGAGTGGGAGGGGGGAGGGAAAGGATGACAAAAGATGAAACGGGAGACCATATATTTTCAGCTGAAGCACAGAAAACACACACTTCCTTCCACACAACAGTTAATATGAGCATTCGTTACTGCATAACAAACCCGCTCTTCCTATCCTGCACACATAATGATTTTTATCTACAATTTAAATTGAGAAAACGTGAGGCGACGCCCCCTCAGTTCAACATCGCCAGTGGAGGCTAACAGCGTCTTGCCAACAGCTTGGCCTTCCTCTCTCGCAGACCAACAACCGCCAGTCCCTCCTCGCCCTCTTCGCGAACATGCTTTAGGCGACCGAAAGCAAAAACCCAGAAACTTTTCCAGAGTTCAAATCCATGGGCGGTGACATGTGCAACCTCCCCTATTTGTGCCTGTCAAGTGTGCGTTGGCTCTGATAAACTGGCACTATTACATTCCACTCCCACACCTCAGTCTACTGCCATTATATTCCCCTACACCATTTCACGCTACCTCCCACACCTTTCTCTCTCTGCCAGCTCTCGCCGAGCGCCGCTGACGAGGGGCATGAGCGGACCAGCGTCGCACACATCCGCGCCACAAAAAAACTGCACATGGATTAACTTGTCATTTTAATCTATGGCACCTGTATTATTTGCGTCCGAAGGCTGGCAGCAATCAATTGTGGAGGATGTGGTTGTGTGAGAAGCTATTAGGAAACTCAAAGGATACCAATAGTGAATGCAGGCTGAGGGACTTTTAATCACCCTGACGTTCTTTGTTCTTTATATATCGGACTGACACTATATATTAATGTCTAGTTTACTGGCAACGTTAATGGAGAGGCAGGAGTTACTGCCAGGTGTCAGCACACCATCTTTGTATATACAGCCCTGTCTGAATTACTGCTGTTTATTAGCCCTGTAAATGGCGAGGCTGTGGAGACAGGTTGTTGAATACATAGTGCTTATGCAAAAGAGCAGATGCAGTGCTAGTGGATCTATCGAGGAGTTCTTACACAGCCTTAGGAGGATATAACAAATAGAAAGCTGCAGATTACTCTCTGTGGGAGGGGAGCATCCCTGAAGTTTAAAATGAGGGATTTGACTTCTCAGAGTGCGCACTACACTACACAAACCCAGAAGGTTAAAGCTGCTTATTGTGCCGTCGGTGGGGATGCAGAGGCGTTTGTGGATATCCGCCGATGGTGTCCAAAATGAAGCCTATTAGCATTTTAGTGTTTTATTTGGACAGGAATTGGTACAATACGCCAAACTCCAAGCGTTGGCAATTGACAAGCACTGTGAAAACAAGCGAGTCTCACTGCGAGGCTTATCAAAATTTACAAAAAAGAAACTGGCAGGTTTAATTATATACAGTCATGTTCTCTCTCTAAAAAAAAAAAATAAAGTCTCAGCACCACCTAATTTTGCAAATCTTGGACTGTGTTTAGTGGATATGTTCATTTCCATCAAACCAAACAGGGTCAGGGGTAACGTCAGCTGCCAATGTTTTGACAGTCAACTCATGTAGCAGACTAATGTTTCATGTCAGCTTGGTGCCCAACATCTCACTCTGACTGACAGCTCTCTGCAGACCTGCGGGCCACTGATTACTCTGATGGGGGCACCAGTGAAGACCATAATGAAACAAAACAACTTGTCTTGTGAATGTTCTGCTTCCAGGACCTCACAGGATTTACAGTCTGGCTCGTCTCTATAGGAGTCTGCACATAACTAAACATGCATACTATACAACACACGCTGCGGCAGTGTGCAAACAAAGGCCTACCCTTGGGTGTAATTCCTTTATTGTAGGAGTGACGCAAGAGACCCTCCAGCTAAAAAGACTATAAATAATTTTGTTTACAATGCTCTGTAATTTAAATCACATGTAAATGGCTTTTATCCAGAAAACAATGTAAATATATTCACAAGATGTGCGTCTGAACGTCAACACTTCTGAATCATTTTTGGTCGGCAGAATTGCTGTCGACTCTTTTGTTCAAAGCGAGAAGCTCGATTGATGTTGCAAGGCTTTCAAAGTGTTTCACGGGCCGTGCAGTCTTAAGGATTTATTTGTCCTTTTTTTTTTTTTATTCGTCTAATTATTGCATTGATATTAAAATAAATGCAGTCCAGGGGAGAGCAGGAATCTTCCTCGTGTAATGTGGAAAGCTTGCAGCGCATCACCAAATGTAACGCAGGATTTGGGAGCCGCACTATCACAGTTTCACATAGTTTCATGTGTAAGAACACAACAGCAAAACACAATCCTTTGATGCTTGGGACTACACAAAGCAGGCCTTATCTTCAAAAACACACAAAAGGCGGTTGAGTGCTTTTGAAGCCCTCAAACCGTCCCCTGGCCCCTACCTTCCTCTTCTCTGGGCTTCACTTAAGAAAAAAGGACAAGATGAAACCTCACTGAGGTAGAGGAGGTGAGACCATTAATCACTATCACATCCTCCCACAGTCACCACGCCATCTGATACTCTTTGTCTACCCGCGTTAATTAATGCATAATGAGAGACGCTGATGTGAGCATTTAAAATTTTTCTTAAACAAATCTAAGGGGATCCGCCGCCACTTTGTCAGCTGCGCTCATCACTTTTGTTCTTAAACTTGTCAGTGCCACGACCTTCAGGAAGTTTCGTCTGGAGGTTGCAGCTTGATTTCTTGCAATTAAATATGCAAAGCAATCACTGTCGGATGGTGACTCTGTGCGCGTGTCTGATTGGGTGTGTATGCACTCACACCCACACACACAGACACACACACACTTCTTTGGATATGCAGAGTGGGTCTCTTGTTCTCAGCGAGGGCTCCCCCAGCATCTGGCCAAGTCCTGTGTGCCCCGCGGCGGTGTTTCAACAACAATTCGTTGCAGGGGCAAACATGCGCTCCCTCGCTGCTCTCTCTATCCCCTGCTAGACTGCAAGACCGGGGAGAGCAACAACAACGAAAAAAAAAACAGAGGCTCAGTTTTGCAAAACTAGCTTTCATGTCATTTCTGTTTCCAGAGTTACACTGCGCTCGGCCTCGGGGCTCGACTCGAGATGGATGCTGCTCTCATCCTCACCAGCTTATCGCTACCCCTCACTCACTTCTATCCAAATCCCCGCCTTTTCTCTGCCAAATCACCTGTCTCTCTTTGCTTACCTCCATCTTCCTGCCCATTGCTATTCATTGCTTCCTGTGACTCCATTTCTGGTTCACTGTATTATGTTCATGTGGTGCACTTTCCATTTCTTTATCTCAGATATCCATTACAGCCGCCCCATCCGACTCCTTCTATCTTGCCGCGCCATGATTGCACCAATGCATTTATGGAAGATTGTGTATTGTTACATTGCACTGTCTGCCACTTTGCCACCTCTCTGCTACTTCTAAAATCAATTCCCCATCAAATAAAACAATAAACAGTAAGAGCGGCTGCTCTCTCAGTGCCTAACTGTGCTATATTGTTTAAAATCACCCTGATGGGAAATAAAAACACTAGAGACATTAAAAAAAAAAAACCAGAAAGATGGTGGTGCTTCTGTAGATTTCATTGTCTGATACCTCCAGGCCAGAGTAACCAATCCCTGCTGTATAAATGCCACGATAATCTGTCCACTGACAGGCGGCGAGCTGATCTCTCGCTATTCAAATAAGCGAAGCAAATGTGGAGACACACCGAAGCAGGTAATTATGAGTAAGGAGGAAGAGGAGGTGAACAGAGGGAGGGAGGAAGAAGAGAAAGTGAGGAAGAAGATGCTATGCTCAGGTGGCTTAAAGCGGATATTGTACGCCTTATCTGTCACCTGCAGGTCTGTGCTTATTATAGAGAGAGGCAAAGTCAGAGCAGAATATAAGGTGAGTGTGTGTGTGTGTGTGGCAGTGCAAACAGGGAAGCAATGCAAAGAGTCAAACCGCGGTGATGGCTTCACTCCCTTCGAAGCAGAGTGTGATGATAAAAAAAATAAATAAACAAATAAAAAAAAAAAACCTGAGCTGCTCTTCCTTGATCTGCCGTGAAGGCCACTGCAACACCCAGCTCACAACTTTGCAACAATTCGACTTTGTGCAGCGCTACACAACTTTTTTTTTTTTTTTTTTTACAGCAGCCAAAATAAGCAGCTAAAACATTTTAGGGTCATTACATACAAATACAAACGCTACTACAAAATCTGTGCTGACAGGGAGTACAACAGTAACAGCACATCCAGACAGACTCTGGTTTGAAGTGGGTGCGCTGATGCATTTCTGTGGAAGCTGGATTGAAAACATGCAAAGTACTGAAGTGGATAGTTGAAAATTGAAGCATTTTTTTCATGATGAGAACAAGATAGGACCTGGTACTTTATCACTTGAGGACATTTTATGGATGAAGGCGTTGGAGAAACCTCTCAGTCAACTACTGCAGACCTTTTTTAATAAAACTGCTTCTAGGCTGAACACTTTCTCCTTGTAGGAACTAGAGTTGGGTACCGAAATTCGGTTCCAAGTAGGAACCGAATTTAATTTAGTGAGTACCGGGTACCCATTAAAAAATTATAATTTAAATATCGGTTCCTAGGTGCGCTCATTTTACACAACAGCTGCAAACGGACTTTAAATATCTGCCAGGACCTGTCTGTTACGTAACGAACACGTCACATGACGCCGCATGGCAACAGGAAATGGACCGGGGAAAGTGGTCGAAAGTTACCCCTTTTTCCACCGAACGGGTTCCAGTGCTAGTTCGGGGCCAGTTCCTGACTTAGCCCCAGTTTGCTGTGTTTCCACCGCCGCTTCGCCGTCGTATGCAAACAGGAAGAACATTGTGATTTCCCAAAATTGAATAAATACCACACGAAGTAATGCAACAGTGCTTTGTTAAAACAATCATGTTGTAACTAGAATATCTGCTGAAATATTTTTTTTCATGTACTGATAGTAACAGGGTAACAGTAGTTTGTTAACAGCGGCTAGCTTGCTCGTAGCCGGTTGTTGTGAACCGGCTACCGATGCAGCGACACTGACGTTTTACGTGACGCGGCCCCAACTTGGCTCCTCGCCAGTGGAAAAGCAAACTGGTTCATAGGAGAAACGGGATCTGAACCAACTAACCACCAGGACTAGCACCAGCACAGAACTAGCACCCGTTCTTGTTTGGTGGAAAAGGGGTGATGTTAAAACAAAAAACAAAAAAAAGGGGGGGCTTCATTTTAGTAGGGGGTGCGGCGAATGTTTTTGGAATCGAAATAAGGAATCATTAGGAACCAGAATCGATAAGCAGAACCGAAATGGGAATCGGATTCATAAAAATCCTAACGACACCCATCCCTAATTGTACTCAAGTAAAGCAGCAGTCAGAAGCTGACACTCGATCTTTTCTGAAACCCCTATCATGTCTCAGCGTCGTGAATGTTTTCTAATGCATTTTTAATATAAGAAATAGAAGGACTACTGGGTAATTCCTATTAAATGTGATGTCAACCTTGATTTGCTAATTGTATTTATCAGAGGAAACGTTTTTTTAACATTCGTCCAACGTTAGGTTTTTATGCCAGCAGTCAGCTTTTTGATGTTTTCAGCTCTCCATACAGAATCCAGTATTTGCTGCTTTCTAGTGATACACAGCTACAGGCTGCCAGCCGGCACCGGGGCTGCTAGTCTTGTCAACAAGAAAATGCTGCGCAGTGGACACAGATATCACTCAATATCTCTGTATGATCCCCGACAAGAATGTGTCTTTAATTATGGATGGACTTCCTGTCTCTCTTTGTCTGTTTCTCCCACAAACACACAAAAAACACAAATTCAGCTTTACTAATTAGGCAAATTTAAAAAAGGTTGACTAGCTATAGCATAATAAATTTTGATTTGAGAGGTAATACATTAGCAGGCAAATTATACCAAGCAGAATAATTAGCTCGTGCGACCAGCGCTGCTCTGTATTTTGTCAGCGGTGTCGGATCCATTTTTCACAGCCGTGGAAAAACTGAACAAACGTTGTTTTCTTTTGAGAACGAGCGCCACTGAAAACTTTCAGCAGGATTTACTGCGTTCACATTTGGATGTCTGCTGTGTGACTGCTGCACAGCTGCTGGTTATAAGACATGCTCGCCCTCTTGAGTTTCAATCAAGTTTTTGCTGACTTAGCCTGTCTCGGTACTAGTAATAAAATTACTGTGTGGTGGGCTATAGAGGCCAGTGGGTTATTGACAACTTTTTTCCCCACTTTTTTTTGGTGCATTGGAGTTTCAGTTTAGCTACTTTTTGACATTTTTCTTATAAAATGAGTCAGTGTGACAGCGGCACCTTAACAGAGGGATAGAGATACCATTTTTTTTAACAAACAAAAGAAACCTGACAGTGGTGCACAATTGGTTGCCTGGGGTTATATATCAGGGTTGGCAGAAATCTGCTGAAGTGCAGCTGAAGTGTTGACAGCAGCTGACCGTCGTGCCAGTAGAATAAGATTGGTAAGTAGTACCTGCCAGTAAATAAAACACTCAATACCAGAAGGCATCAGACTCACCATCAATGACCCCAGTACGGCTTCCTGTGCCATAATACAAGCCTGCCATCAAACATAATGACGCCATGGTTTGTGTCTCTGTCACAGCAGCTTCTTTGGCTTGAAGTTTCATCTGTCAGTGGCTTCGCTCTATCTTTAGGAAGCACAGTCTGAGGAATATATTACCTAAGTGACGCCTCCAGAAATATCAGATGATGTGACATATTGAGTGGCAGAATATTTCAAATCCGCTATCATCACTTTATTCGGTGTAATCTGTGAGCTTCCCAAATGTTCCTGAAATCTGCTGCAAAGTTCACTGCCAATATTTCAGAGACACTAGCCTCATTAAATGTAACAAATAGATGGACGTGACAGTAGTTACTATTGGTTAAACTGTTTGTTTTTGTGAATGTGATGTGAATGAAGATACAGAGCCTGTGGGCGATTTCAAGACTTCCCCCTTTCAACCGTGACAGGAAACTTATCCAATTCATCCAGCATAACTGGTGCCCCTGTATCCATCTCTGACAGTCTGAATAAAACTATGTGAAGGCTTTTATAACCAACCAATCACTCCATGTTCTCTCTTTGTCTTCTTATATTGTACAGCTCATTTAATTGCTTATAAATCATGTATAGGTACAATTTCAAAATTATATTATTTAGGAGATGATAAAAGTCAAACATCTTCACAAATCCATTTTTCGTTGTGGTCTTCCCATCTGGAGTTTGCCATGAAATTATTATTGCTACATAATGTTTGTGTCACCAGCTGTTATTACAACTTTGGCAGAGTAGTAGCATCAGTAGTGTGCTGGTTTATTTTTCTATATATCATATATATTGTTTTATATTCCTACATCTTTCTAATTTGTTACTTATTCCTTTTTTCAAAAATGTACTGCATCCTATTACAATTTCACGCTGCAGCAGTTGAATGCTCTAATGGAAAAAATACACATTTCACAGTGTTTTATTGCTTATTGGCTTTTTCTCTGTTTTGAATTTTGGCACGATGTGTCAGCTGGCACCCACAATCTTGGTACAGCAGTGAGTTTAAGCTCAATCCAAAGGGATCACAAATGTCTCTCATCCGCTATAATTCACTGTCCTTTGTCGCCAACTTTTCCACAGCCCTTGTGGACGCTGTAGCTGTTTCCCTGCACACATACATGACCGCCTCGTGCATTTTACTTCATGACTTACCTAATGTAGTCAGGCAGAGCTCCTCGTCGCTGTTGTCCTGACAGTTGTCCTGACCGTTACACAAGAAGCTGCGGTCTACACAACGGCCGTTTCGACACTTGAAGCGAGACTCCGAGCACACCAGTGGGTTGCCTGCTGTGGGCAGAGGTCGAAGGTCAAGTGTTAGCACAAACAGCGTTTAAAAAAAGTTTTTTTTTTAGCTCAAAGTTACAGTATGTGAGAAAGAGGAACTCATTTATTTGTGACTCTTCCTCTGTGAAACCAACTTCAGTGCGTAAATAAATGACTTAAAAGCAGATTTCGATTAATATTCTGTTATGGTAGTTTGTGTCATTTGTTACAAGTTAATTTTGTATACTTGGTAATCTTATTCCATCTGCAAGCCTTTGATATGATAATTAAAAAAACATGGGCATTTCATGTGCAACTGTGTGAACTAGTGAAGCGTTTGATCGGTGGAGTCTGATGAAAATCAAACTAAAATTTAAAAGCAAGAAGAAAAAAACTTTTTAAAATATTTAAAATCCTGCAGAGTGCTACCACTTGTGGGGTTTTTTTTTAGCACATGTTGCAGTTTCTGTCTTTGTTCTGGCTTCTGCAAAACGCGTAATTATCTTGTGAGAAGATCCAGACAATTACAGAGCTGTGACGCAGTATGTGCTGGAAGCATGGGGCAAAGCTCCATTTAAATGGCTGGATTAAATTTGTGAGCACGGGGCCCTGCAGGCTAGGAACACTGCCTCTGACAATAGTGAGTGATTGGCTTGATTCACAGTCCCTTCTGGGAGAGCAGCGACGGGGTCATGTGAGAACAAACTACACGCCACATAATACAGGCTGCACCTAGTGTTCACTCAGTTCAATAGAAAATGTGTGTGGACTGTTTCAAACACAAAGGTAAAGGTAGAGGCTGTGTAGGCATGAAGCAAAGCAAACAACTAAAGGCAAATTAAACTTTTTAAACTTTTCTTCCCCTCTTCATATGTTGGATCAGCTCTTAATGTAGCAACTGCAGATAGTACATTGTTTATGTAATGATTCTTCAAGGGGGAAAAAGGATGTGTCACACTTTAGAAAGTTTGTATAATACCACTCTGGCATCAGAAAAATTAAGGCTGAATAAAAAAAATCCACACCTTCAATTATGTTATGATGCTGTTTGTGCCTTGTGTCAGGAAAAAACAGAGATACTGCATTTTGAATTAATTGTCTAACTTGTAACGATAGAGGCTTGGATCGCAGTCCACTTTTGTTAGTAATGTATTTTCATTTATTTTCTGACAGTACAGACAGGAGATGGAGAAGAAAGAAGAAATGTGGAGAATGTAGTGAGGTGTGGTGATAGCTATCTTAATTAGATATCTTCATTTGTCTGCCTTTCATGTTGCGCAAATTAAACGAGTTATAACATTTCTGTCGCTAAGTGTTGTTTTTCCATTAACTTGCACCATTAAAAACAAAAATCATTTCTGTTGCTCATCGCTGAAGCAATAATTACAGTTCAATCCTGCAGTTTAATGTCACAAGTAATGTCACTGTCACAAGTAAACAGAATTTGAGATGTTGTGACGTTTATTGCTCAGTGTGAGTTCATCTCAAAAAGCACTAAAAAATAGATTTTTTTGTATTGTATCTAATTGCATCTTTTTGTTAGAGCTTTCTGGATGACACTGACATCTTTCAGACTCCACGATCCAAGCTGAGATAAACCTGATGACATCACCTAACGTATTTCCTTTCAAATCAATGTATACAAACGACACTTTCAGTACTCCTACCATACATAAACTGTTACAACTGCACAGAACAGACTACAACTTCTGGATCTGTTATTTTTGGCTTTGGTTGCCATGAGAGACTTACTGCAGTTCTCCTCGTCACTCCCATCGGGACAGTCGCTGAAGCCGTTACAGCGGAAGCGTCCAATGATGCAGTGGACGCCATTAGCGCAGGCAAAGAACGTCGGCGCACACTTCGACTTGACCTTAGCTGAGGACGTGGAGGGATGGGGGGAAGTAGGTGGAAAGCAGAACAATGGATTAGTCTGTGAGTGATGGGGGAAGATGATGCAGCAATTTTCAAAGCACTACATCATGTCTGATGATAGCATTAGCCTTGACTGTGATGCACCAGGGAATCGAGGGACTCGCCAATACAATAAAGCCGAGAAAGTTTTTTTTTTTGGTTAAAATGTAACAGACATCGTCCGTCAAACAGTTGATAAGTTACAGAGGCCAATTAATAGTCAGCTCGGCTTTGTTCTGTATTGCTCATCTGACCCTTCTCATAAGTATGACAAGTAAAGCGTAAGAGCCTGAGTGCAAAAGTACAGATAGAGGGGAAAAAACAAGTTAATGACAAAGACAAAGCGAGCAAATCGTGTGGGAGAGTGTTTATATGGATTCTGCGATTGATCAGCCTAAGCAGGCCATGGGTCTTATCTCCCGGGACAGGCCTGAGACTGAGTGACGAGCCTGCAGAACATCAATGCCCGGCGTCCTCAGTTTAGCACTAACCCCTAGCTTTTAGCTCAAACACATTGATCTTCCCTGGCAAGAAAGAGAAAAACAAGATAACAGGTAGATGCAAGCAGAGACATCAGAAAATAAAGGCGCCTTGATCACTAAAGTTAGAATTTTTAAAGGCTGATGGCAGCAAGGAAAGTGAAGCTGTATCTACAGTTTGTATCACTGAGTCATATCTGAGTAAAACACCGTGTCATCTCTCAGATCTCTGCGTCTCTACTCCGGCTTTTGGTAAACTACTTATGCATTATTCCCTTGCAGTAATATGCATGATAATACAGAAGTTTAAACTTATAAATGTGTCTTTGGTAAGAGCTACTGCAGTTGTAGGAGTACTTACTAAAGCTACATTATGATACTGGTTATATATGACTAGCAGTCAATACCAGTGAGGCAGCAGCACGATAAATATTATGAACGCTATGAAGCAACAAAAGGATGGAGCAGCCTCATGGGAGGGGGAAAGTGAGTGGGCATACTAGAAATCTCAAAGCAAGACACCAAACAATCTTTGTTTTGTTTTTTTCTCTACACTGAATACAAAGGGTGGAATTGGCCCGCTCATAGGTTGGCATTGTGCCGTCTCAAGTGCCAGGGGGGCACATTTTCCCCTCTACAATATATTGTGGTAGGCTGATTTATGAGCTCTTTCAGGCTGTGGCGATTATGTGTAGCAAAAAGGGGGAGGGCAAGGCACAACAACCACAAGGGTTTGGAGCGCCCATCTCCAGAATGAAATGTAATCCGCTGAATGCGGGAGGAAACTGGGATAGCGCCCGATCTCTGTGTCTATAGTCTGGGAAGCCTTTGTTTACCTGGACAGCAGAGACCCTAAACAGCCAAATCTCATTTTGCACGGTATATCACATTCATTAGAGTCCAGGGAGGAAAAACAGACATGGCTTCGAGCTGTAGCAAAGGATAAAAAAAAAAAAGAAAAAAGAAACACATGCTGCTGTGGAGGGTTACAATTCATCCAGCCACACACAAAGGAAACATCTTTCTCTTTGTTTTTTTACAGGTCTTGGAATTATCTTCGTTTTCGACATTATTTTATGGTGCTCCACATGTAGGCAATAATGGAAACACATTCTGCTTTTCATAGACATGGATCCTGATGTTTTTTTTTTTCAATTGCTTCCCAGATAATACACATGAGAACATAAACTATACCTCAGTTCAATGCTATATTCTTCCCAACTACGCCAAAGGGTGCACAGTGCAACAAAACTCTTTTATCAACATTGTCACCAGTCTCATCATCAGCCGCCGATTTAGGTCAGAAGGACAGCAGCATGATTGCTCTGAGATTCCTCATTCACTTGGTTCCCCATCCGAATCCTCATTACCACTTCCATTGCTAGCTAGGATTCATCTGACCCAGTCTTTGTGCTCCAAATTAGCTCAAAAGTCACATGAAGGGCAAGCTCATGAAGGGAAATTTGTGGGTGGGAGAGACAGAGCTGGTTGGGAGGATAGGGCTAATGTGCTTAGCTCTATTTCGGGGTTGCACGGCCCTTCATAGCCTTAGCCGAGCAGTTTTTAGAGCAAGAACAGGAAAAATTAATTAGCAAACTGGAGTGTGGAGGAAACGATAAAAACACACTTATTAAGTTTGTTTTGATAATCCCGTGAAGGTCTTCTGTTTAATTCCCGAACTCTTCCCAGCTCAGATTGAACCACAGTAACGCTGATTCATTTTCAGCTCGTATGTCTTACTCTCCAACCTATAACCATCCATTTCATCCCATCTTCATCCCTTCTGTCATCACTCTGTCTCCGCTTTAGTTTGGTGCCAAATTTTGCTTCTCTCCTCTGAGCCTTTGTAGAAGTTGTTTACGAAAAAAAAAAAAAGCAGGCAGGGTGTTGGACGACTTCCAAACTTAGTTCCAGTGTTCAGCTGAGCAGCACAAATGAAAACGAATGAGGTTAGCAGTCGAGCTGATTCCTTGAGGTAAGACTATCACTAGCAGAAAAACACGGCGTGGTTCACATTGAAACGCACAGTTGGAGGACACACAAACAGAGGCACAAAAACAAACACCTGCCCCTACCTGCCTCCAATTTATTTTAATATTTTTTTTAAATAAAAATGCTTACACTATCTCTGAACTCCATGTTTCATTTGGTTTCATTTTCATAGATTTAGAAGTCAGCTTTTCATACAGTCTAAAGGTAAAACAAAGTTCAAATCCAGGCACTCAAAAGTGAAGCATCATGGGATATTTTTACTTGAAGAATACATTTTTTGATAATTTAGTTAAAACAGAATACTACGGTTTGTCTTCATCTCCCCTGTGGCTTCAGCATTCATGTCATGCTATGCTTTGCACTTCTACGCCCTCCACACCTCTTCCCCACATTTCTCTGCACCGTCCCTCAGAGAACAGAATAACTTGTTCGGCACAGGTAGGCTCAGTCATGATGGGCATGCTTGATTGACAGTGTGAGGAGAAGGACTGCGAGAAGAGACTAAACAAGAAAGAAAACACAGAGAGCGAGTAGGCGAGAATGGGAAGGCGAGAAAGTGTGGAGACAGCCGAGGACTTCAAAGGTTTCTCTGACCTTGCTGAGCATTTCTGAAGGGAAGAAATCAATAGGTAATGGAGTCAGGGTGTAAGCAAGAAGGGCATGGGTAGTTTCAGTCTAGTGGGCCTGGGGATCAAAATAATCACTCCGTACATTTCACTGTCTAAGCCCTGCACACTGGTTGTATAGTACAACAGCCTTCTGTAAGACGCATGGCAACATCATACAGTCGCCTTCTTCACAAGGGTCGAGTGTTTACAGCCCGCCGGTGCTCTGCAAAGCCATCAAACTTCACGCTTAGATGAGTTAGCGAGCGCGGCGAGCACATGTGCGGGAATATCAGTAATATTTTAACAGCGGGAGAAAAGCAAGGGCGCGCGGTGACAGACGCAGCGTGCGATCTGTCAGATAATAACACTGCTGCAATATTCATCATAGAAAGCAACGTAGTGCTAAAAGTCGTCTCGTTTGATTGAACCGCCCAACGTTGTATTCAGAAATGACAAGACAGCATTTCTTATTCCTTTGAAGATTTCCAAGCGATTATTTTTGTCTAATTTGTGTGTATTGATGGAACAAGGATAACATTCAATGTGAAAATGGAGAGATACAGTAAGAGATGGAGTCAGAGTGAGAGATTGTATCTAAAATTTTGATGAATTATTATTATTTTATTGCTTTTCAGATGCATTAATTACACAAGAATATTGATCAGTCAACCATTAAGAGGATGGAGGTCCTCACACTTGCTCCCGTTGAACCCTTCCCACACTTTTCCTACTGTTAACTAGAGATGGGTATTGTTAGGATTTTTATTAATCCGATTCCCATTTCAGTTCTGCTTATCGATTCTGGTTCCTAACGAGTCCTTATTTTGATTCCACAAACAAAAAACCTGTCTTGCAGCTTAAGGGGGCGACTGTGGCTCAGGTGGTAGAGCAGGTCGCCTATGAATCATAAGGTTGTGGGTTTGAGCCCCAGTTCCTCCTGTTCACATGTCAAAGTGCAAGACTTATGTTGATTATTAGAGTCTGAAAGACATTTTATTTTGAAAGGAACGACCGGATTCTCTTCAACTTAACTTTTGCCTGTGCCTCTTGACACGTCAATACGGTTGTCTCGGTCACATGATGCAACCTATCACGTGTAACGTCAGACACGCCCACAAACTAGCGAAAATGAATGAAATACAAACGTCTTTGTAGAGCTTCTTTGCTACGGGTAAGACGACAACTTTTTATGCCGGTTGTGTTATTATTATATTATTTTCGCTGTATTTATCTGCCACACCTTGAAGGCCAGTCCGTGAAAATAATACCTACATTAAACCGGTCCGTGGTGCAAAAAAGGTTGGGGACCACTGTTGTAAAGCACTTTGGGACCTAGCTAAGGTCAAGAAAGCGCTATATAAATGTACTCCATTTACCATTTATTAATTTCCCACATGTGTTGCATTTTCCACGTTCGCCGCTCTCTCTACTAAAATGAAGCAACACTTTCGACCGCTTTCCTCGGTCCATCTCCTGTTGCCATGCAGCGTCACGTGACGTGTTAGATACATAACAGACAGGTCCTGGCAGATATATAAAGTCCGTATGCAGCCGTTGTGTAAAATGAGCTCATTTAGGAACCGATAAGCAGAACCGAAATTATATATATATTTTTTTAAGGGTACCCGTTACTCACTATATTTAATTCAGTTCCTACTTGGAACCGATTTTCGGTACCCAACCCTACTGGTAACACTCCATATTCTTGTTATTTCCAATTTCTTCTCTTTTGTTTCTGCTTTCCTGACATATGTCTTGAAGCAATGCACACAAACCAAGTACAACTCCTAACCTCACCTGCTATTTCTTCCACTGAGTCCTCCTACTCTCCCACACGCCTACACAAAGCTACACACTCACAGCAGAAAATAAAAAAATAAAAACATCTGTCAGCACTATATGCCTCTTTGAGTTAGGTATCAGTGCATTGGTCAGTTTTCTTATCACATAAACACACACCTGTAATCTCAGCAACCCCTTTCCCACCCATGGCGAGTTTGGTAAAGAAGTGTAAGCCTTGATATCTAAATCTTCCACCAGTCTGTCACAGGAGTTGGGTTTTTTTTTTCCTATTAAAGCAATTTTCACCCCTGCTTTTAAGGATAACTTTGTTGTTGATAAGCATTTAGAGGTTCTTTTGAACTTAATATCTCAAGAGTACTTTGTGGAGGTCAGCACACGAAATAACAAATACGCCACTGATGTTGCTTCAGGCTTTTTTTTCTCTCCCTGTGTTATGACTGTGGAAAGCGATAATGCGATGATATCGGAGCAATCTAATGAACAGGAGAATTTATTTTGCTCCTAATTGTTGTGAAGAGATTACTGGATCAATAAACAGTGCAAAAGGTAATGAAAACTCTAAATGGTTGCATCCCTCACTGTTATGGAGTAATAACAGACTTTAAACTAAGAGACAAATCATCAGCCTCCAGTTTACTAGTTATTCCAGTTTATTGTTTTTCAATAAACATTGATCTGGAGTAATAGCAACTAACCAGTGTTGGGAAAGTTACTAATACTCCCAATTATTACTTATTTGTGTCCCAAAGTACTTGAAATACTCTCAATAACTGCATTATGAAAGTAATAAATTACCAAGAAAAGTTAATTTTTGGTTATTTCCACTGATGCTTCAACTACATATACACACACATTAATTTAGTGTTGTTCTCTGTCAACTTCTATATACACTGGCCCCATTATCACCATGATAAAAGTAAGTACTGGAACAACAAAACACAATATTTAAAATTTTTGATAAGAATATTTATTGGCTAATCACTCTCAGTGTCTAGAAACCACTGAGGTTGACAAGCTGGTAACGTAATTGAAGTGAAATGACTAATGACAAGCTTAAGCACATTGAAGTGTCAATATTTTCACCAGACATATCAGTAAATTATGAAAAACTAATGTTCATGGGCCCTGATATTACTGAAAATTAAATCAAATATGCCACAACTCCCGAACTTGAAGCTTTCAAAAATATAAGACTTGCAACATTGTGAGCACCACATTAGGGAGGTGTTCATAGACGAGTGTCGTCTCGTGAACATGGTCAACATGAGCCCATTTGAAGGTACCATAAGGTATTTGTATTGAAATAAGTGTAATGCTGTTACCGAATAACAGAAAGTAAAATGGTAAATGGAGTACATTTATACAGCGCTTTCATGACCTTAGCTCGGTCCCAAAGTGCTTTACGAGGCAACTCATTCAGCCATTCACATACACACTCTACCAAGCTGCCATGCAAGGCGCTAGCCACCATTGGGAGCAACTTAGGGTTCAGTATCTTGCTCAAGGACACTGATATGCGGACAGGAGGAGCTGGGGATCGAACCCATGACCTTATGATTCACAAGCGACCCGCTCTACCACCTGCCGCCCCAATCATAAGTATACAGTAAGTATACACGTTACTTTGTAAGGTGTTACACCCAATATTGGTTACTAGTCACTGACAGTTACGGAAAAATGGTAAATGCTCAAATATGTTGCTCAAGCAAAGAAGAGTGATCGATAGTTTGAATTTAAAGGAGGACACGAGCAGCCTCTTTGGTGTGGTTGATACACAAAATTCTCTCTTTCTTTTGCAACATGATTACATGATCAGCGAATGCAAAGATGCAACTCGGCGTGAATTCACATCGCAGGTTCAAAAGTTTTAACTTGAGCGACAAATTCGCATCTTGGGAGCTGAGATTTGCCGATGTCACCGAAAGTGAGGATGAGCTTATCATCACCATCTGTAGCTATCCAGAGCTTTACGAGCTTTTCACCATTTCTGGAACTTCCACAAAAAAAACTCCTATTTCCTGTTACTCGTGAACACTGCAGCCGTACTCATGCAAGTACACACAGTCAGAAAATTGTGAACGCGTCCTGTGTAAGTGGGGTGTGATAGTCCATCTTGTTTGAAGCACTGTAAAAAGTTTGGCCTCAATACATAGACTCTCCCACACAGAGTCCACCACACAGCAGAACAATCACAGCTTTGAAATGTGCCTCTGTGTCTTTTCATTCTCCATAACATAATTTCCATCCACATCTATCTTTGAATTCAACCGTCTTTACTTTTTACATCATATCCACTCACTCTTTTGCCCCCGCTGCGTATCTCCCCTCTCTCGCCTGCTCATGCCCTGCCCAGACAAGGGCAAAGAGGCTAATCCTAGCTCTGAGGCCCAGTAAGCTTAGTTAGCTCTCCTCCTTCCCTCCACTGTCAGCATCCATTTCATCTAACACTCTCCCAGGCTGGGGTTACGGACACCAGAGAGCAGGATGGTACTTTTGACCTCTTTGTGTGAGGAATTATTCAGCAGCCCGTCTCTGATTCACTGCTTGAAGACCCCCTGAACCTGCCAACACATATACATACACAGCACAGCCCACAGTGGTTGCTCTGGATTGGAGATGCTGAGAAAAGAAATTAAAGGCACATTTTTAATCAACAGTTCGAATTAATCTGGAGCAAAGTAGAGGTTACACTCCATAAAAAGATGGACTTGATAAAAAGGACCTGTAGCGGGGTCCTGGCATCACGGAGCAGGACAGTAATATAATAAGCTGCATCTTTAGTGCAATAAGACGGAGGCTGGAGATATTGCCTCTCCTCCCTCAGTGTGGATTGTTATTTAAGAGCCTGCAAAAAGTATTTACATGACTCAAGTTGACCCTAGTGTTAGAGGGGACAGGAAGAACAAACAAACAAGAGAGGAGCAGCGGGGTTTGGGAGGGAGATGGAAACCTGCCTTTTTGAGGTGAATAAACATCCCTGACCATTTGAGAGACAATCCCCGACCAGTCAGGCGCAGCAGACTGGGACAACTCTACAGCAAACAAAAGATCGAGTCAAGCAAACGAAGACAAGGTTTGCATGATTTTCTTCCAAACCTCCTCACATCCTGACACCGCTGCAATAAAATACAGTGGGGTCAATAAAAAAAAAAAAAAGAGTTTATTTTTGAGGTAAGGCAATAACTGGGAAAAAATAATATCTACCAGAAAGTGTCATCCTAAGTTCATGTGTGGGTGGATTTGTCTTGCAAAACATTTTTTGCACTCCAGTATGTGCAAATGTTATTTTTACAAGTTTGACAAATTTCATTTAGATTCAGGATAAAAATTATGTTTTTTGCCAAGTGAGTGAAAGCTGATTTGTTCTCCTTTGTGTTGCCCAATTAGCTGCATGTTGTTGTTTTTTTTTTTTTTTTTTTTTTTTAGAAACACAATTCTCATTAATGAGACACCAGCGAGATGTCACCGCTTATGACCTTTACCTCAGGCACTGAACAGCTATGCCTTGGATCAGAGATACCCACATCAGCACAATCTGCTGTCTAAACAGCACAGGCTTAGAGGGGATCTGCTCCCTGACTTCAGCTGTCTCCTGCTGCAAATGCACGTGGTAAAAATAGGCACTGGACTGAGGCGAAAAATGTACCAGAGAATTTTAAATGTTCAAACATAAATATCATAAATACATAAAGTTGCAGTGTGTATGCCTGACAGGCAAACAGAGAGAAGCAGAAGTTTGTTGAGAACCAAATGCTTTAATAAACTAATGTCACTTTAAATGGATTAACTCATGTAAAAACTGGTTCAGAGTACCGTATTTTCCGGACTATTGAGCGCACCTGTCTATAAGCCGCTATTGAATTTATTCAAACAGTTTCATGTGGTCCACTCTGACTGGGTCTGATGTGACAACGCTAAATGTATCAGCAGCATGGAGCTTGCTAGCTTGTAAAAAGCCAATGAGCTTCGTGTCGCCGATACATGAGAAACGCTGGTGTTTAAGTTCAAATTGTTGGAAAAAAGTAGTGGCTTATAGTCCGGAAAATACGGTATAATATGTTTTGAAAAAGCAACATTTGAAAAATAAAAAAAATGTTATCCATAGGGCTAACAGGATATCATTAATAGGAGATTGCATTTTTTTGTTTGCACTTTTTTGTTGTTTTTTGTCGAGAAACACTGCTAAATTCTAGCAAAGATCGGAGGACGGGATCCTGTCTGAAAAAAATCCCGATATCCCAGAAAATTGCACCTCTGATTGTGTCCCATATGTTTTAAGCAGACGCTGTTGCTATTTCACCACAAGAGGGCAACAATGTTCAGTATATAGTGTCCATCCAGCTGGATTATGCCTAATTCTGTATTTTCTTGTTACATTTGTTTTTATTGTAGATTTTTGCAAGATTAAGTATTGTATAGGATTACAGTATTTTTTTTTTCATGCATGCTTAAATATTTATGGTGATCTATGTGCAATCAAGGATGGATTGTATCTAAAGAAAGCTGAAAACCAAAACCATATAGTGTTGAAGAGTTTTACCTCTGTAGCTCACACTGGTCTCCCTGTTTTTGTGTCCTCAAAGTTGGGAGCTTGTAGTAATCAGGTATCGGGTACTTGGAGGGTAAAAAAGTCAACAAGATATAAAAAACATGAGGTGTTTTGGAGGACTGCTGAATCCCTTAACTCCCGAACTGGCAAAGGTGAATCATGAATAATAAAGTTTTTGTAATGCCAACTGTGCGATCTGTGCTCACGTTCTGCTGACTTTGAAAGCCCTCCAGTTCACATACTTCTTAACTAGGCTGGTGAATGATAGCACAGTTAAGTATCATGGCCCGGCGTTGTCAAGCGGTCAAACCCTTCAGGGGGAACAAATTACTCAGAGAAATGTGGGGGGTGATGCCCAGCCATATTACACATTACACGGGTGAAAACAAATGTAACACTGCACACGAGAGTCATTGAGGCAGAGTTTTAATTATTGTCAGTGTCAGACTTGAGCATGGCCACTCAGGGAGGCAAAAAATAGAATGGGAATTAGCCCCTTTTCACTACCCCTGACAGCTAATTACATATAAAATGGCTAACACCACAAAACAAAAGCAGCAAGACAATTACACTCGGCTGCAGCTCGAGCTGAGTTGTAAAGACTGTAACACGGATGCTTAAACTTTGATTTTTGAAGAGGACTTTACACTTGGATGTTGAGGGGACTGTGAATGCAGCAGAACGTTTGCATATTTAGTTGTTTTTTTTCCTCCCTGAGATCAATACAAACCTGTTCAGCCTGGCTGCAAATGGGGTGGACGCTCAGCTTAGATTGGCCCTCGCCTCTTGATGCGGCCTTGAGCAGATATCAGTACGAGATATAAGTATGCGCTCGCGAAACGTCAAACACAATGAATGTTGGATATGGGTTCAGCCGGAGAGGACTGCTTTACTGGCCCCACTCCAAATGAACATTGACTTCTTCATCTATTTGATACATTTTTCCAGCTCCGCCCAGGTAACGATGAAGAGGTAGCACTCCGGGGGCATCGTGAATGGATGATTCTGTCTTTGTGCGTCTTATTTTAGTATTTCCAATTAATCATATTCAATATGGTCTAATCAATTTAATCGGTGGTCAATTACGGTTCCCCTCTGCTCCTGTCCCAGATCTTGGCAGGCTCCGTGGCTAAATGGGAGTCGGGTTGAAAGGGAATGAAGGGCTCTGTGGTTCTGAGGGCTGCTGCTTTGTATCCTCTCCCAGCTTGGCACCGGCTCCACGCTCTGTGTCCTCCAAGTCAAAAGCCACCTCACCAGCCAGAGAGGGAAAGAGAAAGGGCAGAGACAGCAATGGTGAATGGTCCTGGCCTAGTTTAGTCTTTGGGACACTGAGGCCACATTTTTCTACATATTGTGTGTGTGTTTCCTGTGTGTGAAGATGGGTATCCGATAGCCCCCCTCCAACCCCCACTCTTGTTGTTACAATGTGACACTGCAGGTGTGTTACATGTGTGTGTACGGAGGGGAAGACGCAGCTGTATTTACGATACCAGGCCGGCCGTATCGCTGCCGCTCGTCCGGGGCTTTCATCGCGTGATGCTGGCACAAACAAGCAGGAGCTGATCTGTGACATCCGCACATGACAGCTCAACAAAAGGATACACAAAGCATATGCCGGCCTCGACGACAGCCAGTCGCACACCCTCCCGGCGCGCCGGCTGAATCAAATTTCCTCATGAGGCAGCGAGACGGTCTACAGCTCCATGACTGCTGTAATTATTTCCAAAACGTGTTTGGACTGACCTCAGTTGAATCCACATTCATACGGAAGGTGAAATCATTTGTTCCTTCGGATAACGTTTGAAGAGCCAGCTGGACTCAAACAGCTTTTGTACTTTGAGCCTTTGTTCCCACCCAGCTGTTTACCTAGCTAAATTGCTGAAGTATGAACATTACCAACGGCGGCACAGTTGAGACCTAAAAATCAAAGAGTTTCGGTGCCAACTGACCCATTAAAACACATTTTAAAAGCTATGAGGTCCCGCATGCTGTGGTGGCCTATTTCTTTTTGTTGTTAATAAGAATCCACTAATGCCTCAAGCTGGTTCTCTTGCGCCGCCAATCCAAAGAACCTGCAACAGTGCTTTTAATAAACATGATTATCCACTTGCTGAAAGCCTGGACCTCTTTGTACCAGCGGGGAACCTTGACAGTTTTTCTCTTTCTTGGGATATAACTGGTGGTGAAGTGACACATTTAACAGTAATACTGCACAGTGCCGCAATGATTGATATCAATTCCTCACTGCTAATCTAAGCCTCCTATGTTAGAGCGTGAAACAGGATAAAGACATAATCATAAAGTTTATGTAAGTGCCTCTGTTCTGAGCCAATTTTTCTTTTTTTATCCTGCGAGTGTTCTGGGCTCTGGGTAAAATTGTAATGTAGTTAATGCACAGAGCGAATGTTTCTAACTGATGCAAAGCACCAAAATTATAATGCTTGAAAGCATAGGCAGTGATTGAGGCACAGTAAAGCACTGCTAAATGTGTTCGGCTGATAGACGTTTAGGGGCCCATTAATTTGAGAAGAAGTAGTTGTGGAGGTGGGAAAACGAATTAGACTAAAAGCCCTTTAAAAGTGCAGCATTAGGTGACGTCCAGGAAAAAGCAGAATAGTCTTTCTTCCCTTGTCTCTGGGGAGAACTCACACCATATGGGCAACAACACAAGCGAACGCAGAGCTAACTTGCAGCTCTGTTTTTCCATGTGGTTTGTAGATGAAATGGCATCTTGTCACATTAGCATCTGGATTAACAAGCAAAACTGGTGATAAGGCTCATTTCAAATATCAATCAGCGGCAATGTATTCCTGGCTGCGCTACACTGGGTTTACTCATTTCAAATGTTTCTTCTGGAGTGTACGGAGCGGTGTCACTGGTGAAATATTTATCCATGGAAACTCCTTAATAGTTGTCACCGTGTCCAAAAAACATAAACAGTCCACGGTTGGACCTTTTAACTTCCTGGAAATGTGCTCGATAAATAGCAATATCCAAGAGCTGAGTGCCATAAGTGTCCACTTAATAAACAAAAGTGATCGAAGCAACATTGAGTTAGAGGAAATATAAACAGTGTGAGAATAAATAATGAAAATCTCTGTGGTATGGTCATAGTTACTGGTAATGTTTAAAATTGAAGTGAAGCGTGGGATGATGTGTTTTCCTGCTCTAATAAGAGCTGACTTGAGGGAAATCACTATGTAAGACAGATCAAAACATGTTTAACAAGGTAGTGTTGCTATTTCACCACTAGAGGGAAACAATGTTCAGTCTTGGTGGAGGATTGTTTATCTCCGAGTGATTCCTGCTTGCATTTGTTTTTGTTGTAGATGATTGCAAGAGTAAATATTACATATGATTATGGTTGTTTTGTCATACATACTTAACTATTTATGGCGAACTGTACGGACTCAAGGGTGGATTGTATCTGTGGTATGCTCGTAGTTACTGCTAATATTTAAAATATTCATCTATAAAGTGTGGACTGAGAGGTTTTCCTCTTATAATAAGGGCTGACTCTGAAAATTTGCAATTCATTTGGGGGAAATAATCGTAACAAATGTAAGACAGCTCAAAACAAAACTTATGGAAATTGTAAATGTTACATAAACCTGTAGGTCAGCGAGGTTGTTCCATCATCTTTAGTTGCATCCTGAGATCAGTCCCCTGCTGCTGCAGATTCACAGACTGTCTAATGGTTGTGTTCTACAAAGAGATAGTCGTTCCACTGAGTTTATAGGAAAAGATTATGATCCCAGGGAGATGATGCTCTGTAGGTGAGCAGCCGTTGTATGTGTAGCCAGGTATAACTGATGAGGTTCAGTATGAAAGCTGCACTCCTGCTGAGTTCACAGGGCACCGCTCCAGTTTCACTGTTGCAGCACCAAGATTGCACCACAACAGCTGTACATACTTCCCTTCCCCTATAAATCTGTGGGTGTAAGCTTAATGGGGTAGCATAGGCAGCAGACCTTAAACAGAGGTAACTAATTCCTTCACTGCACTTGGCCTACAATTCTGCTGAGACATTTATAACAGGGTGCACCTGCCAATACCTGGAGAAACAAATATACAGCTGGTATTTTGGTCACCATTTAGCAGACATTAAAGCCCCAAGTCATGATTGGTTTACAGTGTCATTTATTAGACCGGACCGCCTCTGGTGTCCTAAATGTTGGGTGGAAACAACAAATACAACAATTGCCTGCTGGTTCCTTGAGGAATAAGTCTAATGATATCCTATATTTTTCTTATTGTTAACAAATCCTTAACACAGTGTGATAGAACTCCTCCCTCTGAGGCATAGACCTCCATTTTCTGTGGATAAACACAACTGAGCCGAGTAACACAATTTTTTTTTGACTGTAAACCTAAGTATGAGACATCCATGAAGGAGGCTATGTTGTTTGTTTGTTAGCAACATTACATAAAAACTATTAAACAGATTGATTTAATTCATTACGGTTTAAAGGTCAGAGGATGGGAACGTATCTGAAAAAGCCCTATCTTTTAAACTGTGTTCAGATGCTATTCACGACGAGTACTCGCAGATGTGTACTGGCGATTTCACTACTCGCGAGTAACGGCCAGTAGCACTTTTCCCGCTAACCGTGGTGACCGCCACTTGTGCCGTCAACAATGAATGAGGTCGCAATTGTTGCCGCATTTGCCTGTGGTTGAAGTCCAAGTAACAGCTCATCTGCATTAAAATTGTGTCATAAAGCTCTGGATTGACACATTTTATATTTTCTTTCAGATCACGATGTGTTTCGTCACCCTTTGTTTTAAGTGGAGTTCCTTAAGTTAGCAATAAATTATGTATATGGGTGTCTTGGCTGATGCTTTCTGGCTGATGTCTGTGGTAGTAGTCACCAGGGGCGGGGCTTAATTTTGGATAATATAATCCAGAATCTGAAAAAAATTAATCTTTAAAACTTGCATCATAAAAAAAACAAATGAAGCTAGAAACATGCAACAGACATCTTTAAACAGCCACGACGCTGTGGAAGTAATATTGATATAAATAAACGTGAGACTAATACTAGTAATATCTTTGGTGGAAGTCACAATATGGAAGGAAATGTTGTGCTTGGCGGAGGTCTGCGCTCCCCGAGTGCTTTTCTAGTTTATTGGTGCGTCCACACGAAAACGCCGAAAACGCTGTAGTCAATATGCCAGGCCTGCATGTGGCGCTGTAACCCTAACCCTAAACACACCAAAACATAAAAGTCATACAGGTAAAGAAACAAAACAGCACCCACAACAACTCACCTTGCTCATGGTCGTTGTATAGTTTCAGAAACTTTTCATAAAACTCATTAAAAACCACTGGAGGAGGACAGTGGGACAGGAGAGACTGAGTGGACTTGTCATGTTGGCCAATAGAGAATGAGAGAGCAAAGAAAATGGACATACAGAGCATGATGGACGGGTTCATGGAGCACAAAGCTTGTTGTGTGCCCTTCAAATAGTGGTGAGTAGGCCTATAGCACTTCATATTAACATTGTGTTTGTGAACATGCAGGCCGCTGTGCTAGTGTTGCTAAACTTTATGGCTACAGTTGAAATAGTAGTAATAGTAATAGTAGTAATAGTAATAGTTAAAGTGGGTGTCAAAATGACACGGTCGCTATCCATGGTGCTGAACTGCTTTGGTATTGTGTTGTTTTATTATTCGTGACCATGTAGCCGAATGTTTTTGTTGCTCTCTTGGTTTGTTAGACTTCATGTCCGTTTGATGGACTTCAAAATGACATAGTTGCTCTCCGTGGTGCCGAAGCTTGTGAGCCCCGCTGTTGTTGCTTTTATTAAAGTATGCATTTAAATATAGTTGGTTTTTATGTGATGTGTGTAACAGGATATATCATACTGTTAGCCTGATTCTATGCAGCAATTGGAGACAGTGTTTTACCACTGACTGACATTGTAGATACTTTTATAATTACCCTCTAAATGTTTGTGTATTGCAGCCATTCTAGCTGGGTAACTTGAATCTTATTCCTGCTGGTAAGAGCCCTTCTCAGCACCTGTCTTACCCTCTGGAGGTATTTAACTGTGGCTGACCTCCTTGTATCCTCATCATTACTCCCATCGAATTGTAGGATGCTTGCCTCCTGGTAACTCTAACCTCGTTATTCTTGATTGCCTTTCTTTTCCTGGCCATTATCCAGTGTGAATGACAACCCAGTGTCCTTGGTGTTCTTTGATTCTGGTGAGGTGGATCGGTCTATGTGTGGGAAGTGGGCGATGGTCACTCCACTTCTAAATCCGTCATCACTGTCCAGTATGTGCGACGTTATGACGTATTAGGCTTTCTTGAACTCAATCCACGTGGTGTTCGGGCTGGTCTGCCTCGTCAATGCTCATGTACTGACTCATGTGGCTACTCAACTGAGTTTCTGTGATGTCTAAATAGGGCTTCCATGTTGTGGAGACACCCTATTGGTTGGTAGTTTAACAGTTTTGCAATCTTTTAGGGGTCTTTCATGATCAGGACTTTCCTGTGTTAAAGTGGCACAAATTCATGCCTTGTAATGTGGACAAATAGACGTGAATTTGCATCTGTGCAAGCTGAAAAAATGTTAACTAAGTTTGAAAAATTTGCATCAAGTGGTATCACAAAAGCCAATCAGCCTTCAGGTTCCCTGCTCTCACAGGCGAGGAGAAACGAAGGACAAGCTTAGCATATTGTCTTTGGCCGTTCAGAGCTTTATGGCACATCTTTGACTCTATACTGGGATAAAACGAAGACGGAGAGGACTTCCACAACAGGTAAAAAGCAGCAATATTTGTGATGTTCATTGTTGATGGAAGACGAGGCGGTTGTCATGGTTTCCAGAAGGAGCACTCCTATTGGCCGATGAGGGTGAATATTCGTGCATCCAGCAATGCAGAGTAATGCAAGGCGAAAATTAGCTTGACATTTGGTGAGAACAGCTTTCGGCAGTGTGTGTGATGGCCCGCTGTTAGCTTGTCAATCATCTGTGTTGCCAGGTGATCATGGGGCACTGTTAGCGTCTTCAGTCATTAGGCCATGTCACGTCCTATTGCTGTCAGTGGTGCTGACATGCCTCAGACTTTTTATGTATGTATATATAATTTTACCTGCATTCTGCATTCCACAGTACCTTCCCATCAGGTGCCCCTCATACATCATTTGTGGCATTTTTAATCATAGAATGCAAAACTATTTTGTTGCATATTTTGGTAAAGTCACTCTTATTTCTGATCAAAATAAGGCCAGGTGTTCACCTTTATTTTCTTTAATAGGATTCCAAGCAGGACATTGTGATTGATTATTCAGAGAGGCTGTATTGAAATGGCAGACTGTGATGAGGGTTTGTCACTGAGGACAGTTTGTCAGCCAGGAATTAATTGATAAAGAGTTACATTCATCATGCAATGATGTAGCAAAAAGACATTTTAATTTTTCTTCTTGGTCTATTTTCTGTCTTGGAAAGTTTTATATTCTGAGAGACTATTTATTCCCTTCAACAGCTAATGAAAATGCCCTAATTTGCATTTTATTTTTCTGACATTTCAAAAGTGCAATTCACATTCTCTTGACAGTTGGATGGAAACAGTAATAGAGTCACCAACTGAGGGCAGCATGGAACGTACCGGCAGATCGAAAGAACAATTAAACCTGTAACAAGGTGGAAAAGAGAAAAAAGGCAGAAAAATGATGAAGAAGGTACCTTTCTGTGATAAGTTGTTAAGCTTATAGGCAGCCTGAGACAGATGAACGCATCTCACGGCTGCGAGGAAGATAGAAAAATGGAACATCAAAGCCCTGTAGGACTTTACCATATGTCACTACTAAAGACTCAATATTTGTGCAAGCAAAATGTGTTGTGAACTCAGAGGCACACTCAGAGTGTCCTGAGGAAATGAAGTTCCATGACAACTCAGAGGAGTCAATTAATCGCAGGGCCTTAGTTCAGGCAGAATGATGAGGTGGGGTTAAGTCCGCTGGGCCACTAATTAAAAAGAAGCAAAGCTCATCTGTGTCTCTGCGACACAATGGTATTTTAGATGGATGCTTGCACTTTCTAATGCGCGGGCACACACACACACACACGCACGCGCACATAAACAAAGATTGGCATGCACACACATACACACAAAATTGAATTCTTGTTAGATTACACTGTGGAAAGGCTGCTGTTTCACTGCTGTGTAAAGCTCCCCATCGCCAGAGATTTATCCCCAGTCTGAGGTCTGAAATGCTCTGTGTGGGATGTTAACAGTACAGCTCAGCCCAGCAAAATCTACATGATTATCCCAATCAAAGAAGTGATGGAAAACCACGCCGATGTTGGCTAATCAACTCCATTAATGCCCAGCATTAATTCAATGGCAGTGTAAAACACAGTTACATGACATTGAGAAAGCAATTATCAGCGAGACAATAATTCGGTTAATAAAGATCCCATTAACAATCATTATGCGACTTTGCTGATTCTTTTATCTCAAGGCGAGCAGGAGGGGAAAGAAGACAGATGCCCTAACTGCTGACAAAGACCTTATTTCGTTCCTTTTGTTTGAGGGAAAAGACTGTATTAGAGATAGCCATGGCTTTTTTCCTCGCTTTTATAATGTATCAGTTGTGTTCATTTTCTTCCTGTGTAATAAGGCTTAGAGAAGGACACTGGAAGAATGGCTCACCTCTTCCTCTTCACCTTAATTTACCTTGTCCTCCACGAGCCCTGCCTCAGAGCGCTACTGCTTTGATTTGCATTTATGCAGCTAAATAATGAAAGTGTGGGGTGTAGTACATCAACGAAGTGCCCAAATTGCATTTAGGCAGGTGGGCCGAAATGCAACCAGGCATCATAATATGCTTGGTTACACAGAATCCGAGCACAGTGCTGTCACTCATGTAATGGACTCAGTGAGCGTTTAAAGCTACCATGTGGAGTTAGTGACCACAAGCGGTGCTGCGAAACAATGTTGTGAGGAGGAAGTGCTCATTTTGTTTGGATCTCACGCTCTGCTAACATATGCACGGTGATGCATGTGTACATACTAACATGCTGCAGGTGCATTCAGAGGGTCCACTGTGGACCATGGAGTGAGGAATCAGAAATAAACAAAGGAGGAGACTGATAGCTAACAAACATGCTAACAATAGAGTTTGGGATCGTGACATGACATCGCAAAGCGTTTTGGGATTCATGGCCCACTCATCAGCGGCCACATTCGTTCCTATAGATTTCTACACTCTTTAGTGCGCAAACGTTCGGGTCATTTCGTTATATTTAATCAACAATGGGATGCAGATTTTGCATGATATGATGTGACAGTAAGTCTCATCACTGGTCTGAGAGAAGTTAATCAGTTAATCATGTTTTTAGCCCACTGTTCAGGTCGAGGCTAAAACACTTGTCTGTCCCTCTGGTCCCTTTTGGTTGTAACACAGAAATACGAGTAATCGTGATGACCTCATGTATGGCGCTGTGGTAGGAAACATTAATCTACTATGTAAATATGGAAAAAACTATGTTCCCAAACAGACCAATGCTTCCCTTGCACTGTAGTGGATTTGTAATTTTCAGAAACAGCGCTACAGGTGTGGATGCATCAGCTGTTTGCTGACCATTCACTGTAATCGCAAAGAAAACAAAGAAAACAACAATGATCGCTCACATTTAGGCATCTGTTCCACCTATTTAAATGATGTCCCACTTATTCTAGTGGTGTCCTGTAAAAAGTGTGTTATACTATTAATATTATGTGGGTCAGATACATTTTTGACTCCTGACGCTATTCGGCTATTTACCATTGCAGACCACAAACATGGTGGACGCATCCCATAATCCACCATGATGTATATTCCCAAACTCTATACAGTAGATAAAATGATCCAAAATTTGTTTTTGTCAGATACTTTATGTAAAAGAAAAGGCTTTGATGTGTGATGTGGTTTTGTCAAGAAGCACTCAACATAAACATGTGCGGTGAACAAGCCTCAGTTCAAACCACCTGTAAATCCTTGGAGGTCAGACCTGTCAATCAAACTAACCACACCCCTAAATATTACTCTTTTTGAAACCTGATATCTACTTAATAGTAACATATTTCTATATACAGTCCGAGGGTATTACCCAGGCAACAGATGATTACATTTTGGGCCATTTCAGTGGATGGGATCCTGCCAGATATAAATCATAAATTTCAGAAAATAGCTACGTCTTACCATAGGTGAATGTTTCAGCACGAGAGGGCAGCAGTGTTCATTTCATAGCATCGGTACAACTGGATCGTGCCTTGCTGGGGGTTTGTGCTCTCTGAGTGTAACTAGTAACTGGAGTCAAATTTCCAAATAACAATTTTCCTGTATTTTAGTTCACAATCAGATCTGCCTGAGTACTTTTTGGCCACATGTGCTAGTTTTGAACTCTACCATAGACAGAGCACAGTGGGGATAGGTTTTTCTTTTTCACTTGTGCTATAAAATACCACCATTCCTGTACCAAATTGTCACACCGGTCCCCACCCCACGACTCATGCAAATCTCCCGAGATCAGGCCATCGGTATGCTCATGGCGGGAGGAAGCCAGACAGAAGTTGCGAGACAATTCAGAGTGTCTCCAGCGACTTCATTACAGGATCACACAGCACCATGCAGCGTTCAGCAGAGTTCAATAACACCAGGTAATAGATAAGCTGTGAGAAAGTACACAAAACAGAAATGTCAACCAAGACACAATGGACCAAAAGAGATTAAGAAAAGAATATTAGGTTGGACAAAAGAACATGTCATTTAAATTAGAAAAGGAAAAGGTGTCTCATCATTGGTGGGTGCTGCTTGTAGTGGAGAGAATTATGAGTGTACTTGTAATTTTTTTTTTGCCTAAAAATAACTCCCAGCACCACCATACAGAAACACACCCCCACATGTGCACACACACTGACGATAATCTAATTTCCCGTGTCGTCAAGGATGAAGAAATCGAATCGGAGGTACAGTGGGCCCGCTGGCTCTCGAAATACACAGAAAGATAGCGGAGGCATAGGAGTGGAGATGGAACAACGCAAGCTATTATTCCCACAGTTCACGGAAAAGACACTTCATCTGAGCATCATCTGCGGTTTTCTCCTGGGGGCTATAACTGGTTGGCTAACAACAATAACAACACATCTCTCTGGAAGGGAGAGTCGCCGCCTGGAAAAACCACTGTCTTATCACACACCAGTCATCTTTGTCATGTAACTAAAAAGGCTCTGTGTATTGTGTCACAGGGAAACAGCAAAGAAGTCGCATCCTCTTGTGTTGTTGTTTGAAAGGAGGAAAAAGCAGCATTATGGAGCTTGATTTAAAAATCACACTTTCCACAATAAACACTTGAATGTTGATCTGCATGTCTGTGTACCGCTGAAGCAAACAGTCAAGTAATTGATAAGTGGTTCAGCAGAAAATTGTCAACAATTTTGATAATTACATATCCGTTTAGTAATTTGCAGCAAAAATACCAACCGTTTGCAGCTTACATCTGAAGATTTGCTGCTTTTCTGTGTTTAAAATTATTCCAAATTGGACATATTTGGGGTTTAGATTTTTTTGTCGTTGCAAAAAAATCTATTGGAGGATTTTGTGTTGGGCTCTGGGAAATTCTAACAACCACTTTTTACTGATAATAACTGGCTTAACAGTTAAGATGTTGCCCAAATAATTAAGAAAGCAATCGATAAATTAATTAAAAATCAAGGCTAATGTTAAGTAGTAGTGGATTAATTGTTAATCCATCTGATTTGTTCATGTGTCCTCATCAAACCTTCACAATTAGTCTTTCCATCGATGGTCTCCACAGCTGCCCTCATCTCTTTGATCCCTGCTGAGGACACTTTCAGTGATGTGGCTCCCTGCCACCTTCGTGCTGCTGACCTGGAGTTAACTTAAACATCTTGATGGTGTCCAAACCCCGGGGGATTACCTCCTTGGCTCCTAATGTGTCTCCGCACAGTTGGCTCTCAGCAAGAAGGACCCGTGATCAATACTTTGATGACATCTTGCTGTGTTTGCGTATGTTTCTCAGCTCTAGTTTCGGTGTAAAGGCATGTGGACGGGAGACTTTTTTGTAGCGTAGGAGCCCTTTTCACTGAAGTGAGAAAATATTTCCTAGGCTGCCTCCTTACAAAATCTGGCGCTGACAATTACCAGACATAGAGAGATCAGCTAATCTCAACTAATACAGCTTTATTGTTCCTTTCAGGGGTCTCTCCATGTTGCTTTACAGTGTCTGTGTTGTGTCTGAAATTGGCTAAATTTCAGAAAGTCTAGGAGGAGATCCGTGTGAAGCAATCGATTTAAAATTGCCACTGAGCGAGAGAGTGCAATTGATGTCAAGGCTGCTCAGAAATGAGTTTTCTTGGCTTTCCGATTGAAATGACGTTGAGCCATTGTGACTGGAGGCAAAGTGGAGCCAGGCAAGGACCTATTATCGAGTGCTCCCCAGGCCAAACCAAAGCCTTTTTAGACTCTGAATCAGTTGCCTGCATGCGTCTCCCTCCACACATCCACCCTCCCACACTCCCCACTAGACTGTATACGATTGAAGGTAAAGCACACAGCTTCAAGTGGCTCCTAATGTTTCCCTTTTTTGGGCAAGAGTGGGTCACATCATCTGCTTTCCAGTGGTCTCCACGCTGGACACACTCAATTAGGATGCTCTCCCTTTGCGTGGTCCACGGGGAGCGCGAGGAGGCTCCCCGGCGCACCTGTCAATATTTACTGTTCTAACAAAATACATCATTCATTGCCATCTGCTCTCCGGGAGCACGCGTAGGGGCGCTGCTGCTGCAAAATTAATAGCACTTCTAATGCTCCTTTCCTAATGGGCCTAATCAATTAATCAGCCTTTTGCAATCTGGAGGCATCATTAACCAGTGCATATATCCCTAATGCTGTCAAAGATATGAATTTGCTCCACTGCTGTTGCCAACTAAACATAAATAAGTGCGACTGAAGTTGTATCGCCATCTTAACTATAAAAACATGTTGAAAACACTCCACGCAACACACTGTCAATGTGGTGTGTCATCCCTGCTGGGTGACAACTCTGAGCTGAAGGAGGCTCGGAAATATTGTACAGGCAGCCCCAAGCCGAGGCCCCGGGATCTGGGTGTGATTGTGCATTTTGATGCCCCCGTCTTTTAGCGGCGACCAAACCACGGCGTTCTGGAAGCAGCATGCGCCGTGGTGTGTGTACATCTGTCTGTTTCAGCACCTCTGGTCCTTCCATTTCTCATGCAAACACACCAAAGCCGGAGATTGTAAAATGATGTTTGACAAACATTCTTCTCAGGAGGCATCTCATTCTAATTTCACGACCTCAGCTACCTGCAGCAACACAGGTCTATTTCAAAGCCGAACATCATATTGGAATTTTCAGCACCCTTTTTTTTTACTCTAGCATGTAGGGCAAACAGTCTACAGATTAGTGTGTATTTCCGAGTGTGGCTGTGTGTCATGTCGGTGGGTGGGCGGTGTATATGTGAATACAAAACTGTCATTTTACCCGTGCACTCTCAAGCCATCAACAGTATGATCACGCATCAAAGTGGCTGCTGTGTCTGACTGCATAATCACCGGAGCAAATCTCAGTCCCATTCAGCCCCGAGTTATCAGAGAGGATATTGTTTTAACCCTTTGTTTTGTGGCTCTGAGCGAGGATATGGAGCCTTTGTGCCGAGCATGGTTGATACATCTGCGCCGGAGCTTTGAATGCAGGCCGATAACCTTGAGCATGTTTGAATTGCGAGGGTGAAGCTGCCACACATGCACAGAGTTGGTGTGTAACCTAGACATATTCAAGTATTCCCACTGTATTACAGACTCTTTATCTCACACACAGCTTGTGCTCCTGCATCCCCCTCCTCCTCCTCCACCACCACCACCACCACCTAAGTCTCACATTTTGCTATTGCACACACACACATGCACACCCAGATCTCTCACATCTACCTTTAGTATGCCTGAATTCCCCCAGTAACTCTGCAGCTCTCGCTTAAATACACTCATACAGATGCACACCCAGCTGGATCTCTCACATCTTGCCCACAGCCTGATTCACATGCACGACCATTCAAATATTCCCATATCATTTGTGGCTCTCTGTTTTCACCTGCGCCCCACACACACACACATGCACACACACTCAGCTGCCAGATGATCCATCCCAGGAATAGCATTCAACATCTGGCCGACAATGTTTTGTCTCCTGCTACATCTCCTGGGTTGCCCTTTACTGGACCCCGGCGCGATCTGATGGATCACCTGCGGACCGGGATGGATGGCGCTTCATCCCCCTCCTGCACCCTCTATGCCATTTCATCCTATCTACGCTACTAATCTGTCATTCTCAGAGGCCATTTGTTACTTCACCGCGGTGGCTGTGTGGTTTTTTTTATATATTTATTTATTTTAATGTGTGTCTGCATATGCCCACACAAGTGAATCCCTTGACCCCTGCTTGCAGATCCACTTGGGTCCGCCACCCTGACACTCACCCAGGGGACGTGCTCTCCCCTGTAGAGATTTGTCTCATGTGTTGGTGTCCTACATCATAAATCTTTCCATAACGGAGTCGCTCCCTTTTTAAACACAGTTTGTAGCGAAATTAAAGAAGTGAAAATTGAATCAAAAGGTGAAAATTGCTGCCTCTGTTACAATGATAAGAAAGTAGCATGTTTGTTTTTCTTTTTAACAAGTGTTTTCCATAAGGTAACACCTTGTTTGGATAGTCCGCTGGTGCCTTAGCATGTGAGAAAAAAATTCTGCTGAGCAAAGTGTCACTTGGCGGAGTCCCTGCCGACTGTGACATATTGTAGTTACTTAAATAAGAGCGTTTAACCGTCGCTTTATACCACACTGCGGCAAATGTACGCAATGATCCTACTGCGGTTATGTGGTATTTATAAGAATGGAGTACACATTCATAAAAGAAGGAAGTGAAAAAAGAGAGAAACCAAACAAACCAACAACAATAACAAAAACACTTCCATCAAAATCAAAGCAATTCCCCTCAGTTTTCAGCATTTCCTGTCGAGCCTTTTCCAGACTCTCCTCTGATGCTGTGAGTGTTCGCAGGCAGAAAGGCAGGAAACCATGGCCAGAGGGGAACCTGTCTATCAGTCAAAAGCCTCAACTCTGAACCAAGGGACCTCCAGCATCACACCGAGCTCTGCAACACAAACACGTGTTTAGCCCCACAGCTGTGCAGAGAGGAAGCTAAATAGAAAATCAAGGGAACGGTAAACAAAGTTGAGCCGATCTGTGTCAAACAAAAACCCTTAGCCCGGGGAAAGACAGCACCGACCTGTCTCGCTCTTCGGCCTTGAGTATAAACACATGAAATGGATTGCCTGCCTCGCCCCCCCTGTCTGCATGCACCCGGGCTGTTTTCTTTTCAGTAGCTTATTACTAAAGGGTGCTTGGCTGTAATTTTAAGCGTGGGCCCTCTTTATCCGCTGGAACTTAGGGGAGATGTGAAGTTAAACCACCCTGGAGGTGCCTATGAAAAACAGGCAGTTGTGTTTACACAAAAGTTTTCTCATTTTATGGTTCATGTCGGTCAGCAAGCCCTGTTTTATCCACTTTCGCTACGGTAGCTGGCCTCCAGGCGACGTCTCGGCCACTTATCGGAAGCGGTGGTTGAAGCAGCAGCTGGTATGGATTGTCAGAGCGCCGAGGTGGATTGCTCGCAGTGTTTCTACCATCTAAATCACTCCACCGGTGCTTCTAAGAGGACAGAGGGAAGTGTATGTTTCTTACTGCTCTGGTTTTATCAAAGCAGAGAGTGTGTTTCGCAGCCTCTCTGGTGGAGTGGTACAAATCAGCAGCACACACAACATTAATCAACGGCCTGGGAGGTCAGCTAAGCATACCTGTACCCTCACACATCCTTCTGGTGAGTCCTTGAAATCTAGGCTGCGGCAATCAATCACAGATAATTCCCACGTGAAGCTCCGGATGATAAGCCACTTTTGTGTGTCGAGGAGAAAAAAAATAAACGAGAAAAAAGTTTTTACAAGCGAGTCGCAGACAGTTTTATTTTGAGCTCTGTCAACCTCTGCTGCTGCATAGATACCCGCAGAACGGGGACCTGAGGTCGAGGCAGAGTGGCTGTCAGGACTCGGCTCCAGCCCCCATCGAGGCTTTTTCCATTGTTTGACAGTGTAATTAAGCGGCGTGGCTGCATGTATGAGAATGAGATGTAAATTATACAGTGACACATCTCACTTATCTCGTTTTATGTAAAATGTATGCCCTTTCCCGTCATGTTCGGTGTATTATAAGACTTCGTGATCTAAATCCTTTCCCCCTGTGACCGGAAAACTTTGTCGAGATAGGCGCTGATTGACGTCCTTAAACACTTGACATTACACTTCATCAAAGAAACACTACTTTCACCATAAAATAGCACCATGATTCTGTCCATAGCTGATGAGTCATTAATTAAGTTCACAAGCTGTTACAGGCGAACTTGATAAGAACAGTGGGAAAGCTTAATTTTTTTAAATATTCTGTCTGATATTATCTTTTTTTTTCTCACCACCTGGCAGGATTCTTCCCTTTGATTCTTGATCTTATGGCCAGATCTTATCATCAGTCTTATCTCCGAATTGCACAGCATTGAAGGACAGGACCCTAGAGGTTTGCTGGGGCTATAGACTGTGTGTAGATGTGAACAAAGCAAGTGGGGCTCAATAATGAGGTCAGTGAGGAAGTGCCAAAAAGTTTAATACTGCTGATGGCCACTAGATGCTAGCTCTAGTTGACTTTTTACACAAGTCATCCTGATGTCATTTGCTGAAGTTAGTTCTTCTTATTAGTGATCTGGTGGAGATAACTTAGTAGATAGGCTCCAAAAAGAGGACTATTTAGGGGCGGGCTTACTTTGATTGACAGGCCTGATATCCAATGAGAGTTACTATTGCAACAACTCATCAGTAGGGTAAAATTAGTACCAGTGTCCTTGGAGCAGCAGTGGCTCAGTGGGCGGGGACTTGGGTTGGGAATCGGAGGGTTACCGGTTCAAGTCCTGAACGTAATCATGAAGCGTGGGCTGGAGGCTGGAGAGGTGCCAGCCCACCTACAGTGCACCAACCCCCTAGCTGTGTATGGCTGTTTCTTAATTCAAAGTACGCAAACTTGTACTCGTGTACTTGATGAGAATGTACCTGCAAGTCGGAGTCTGAAGTACGGACTTGCGAGAAAGTGAGAATGCTCCGATGCTAAAGTGCGATTGGTACGGCAGCGTACTTGTTGACGTCACATCTCCGCTCGCTGTTGCGAGATGCATTATGGGTTATTTGGCTTCCCCAAGTCCACACAAGTCTGGTCTGATGCAGGCTCGATAATGAAGGAGGAGGGAGAACACATCCGGGTATTTCATGCGTACTTTGAATTGGAACAGTACTCGGTCTCCGACTGATGACGTTTCACGAGTACATGAGAAAGTAAATACGGACAAGTACGCATATTGAAAACCGGCCTATGTATTTGTTATGTGTGTTTTCATATACAATGACAGAATGAAGCTTCTTCTTCTTGGGTTCAAGGGTCAGACCCGCCTCCTCACTGTTTCCTTCAACTCCAATTATGGTCACTTCTGCCTCCAAAAAAACCAACATGGCGCCATTCAAATGCTGATCCCCTGGCTTCAAAACACAAGTTGACAAACCAACAGTTGACATCACTTTAGCTTCGTCCACTATGTAAACAGTGTACGGCTGAACTGATTGTTTTAACACAGACTAATTGTGCTGGTATCAGTGACACAGCTACTGTGTTTAGTACATTATTTAGTTTCCTTTGGGTGGCATCTTCATCTCTTGTCGGTAAATTACATCTTATCTATCCCTTTGCTAAAAGATATTGATTAATGTAATGACTTGCATGCCGCTTTTTAAATCTTTAATATCTGCTGTATCTCGACATCAGATCCATTTTCTGAGCGACTGAACCTCAAGCAGAGTTTCACACCAGCATTTTCTGTCTCCGTGACCTTTTGTTGTGCCAGACTGCACATTGTATGACTTGAAACACGGAAAAATCACTATTGATTCACAATTCTTGTCCTCCAGAGATAAGATTGTGTAGATCTTTTCCCTCCTTTTTCCACAGTTGTTTTCGGTTGTCGGCTGATTTGTTTGGTGTGAAGAAAGGCTGCAAAAAAAAAAAAAAAAAAATCAACAGTAAATACGACAGAGGTTTCCATCTCCCACTGGAAACCCAGCAGGCTAACAGCCACCGCCCGAGCCCGGGTTCCTGTCTCATATCACAGCACGATGTCACACTTTTAAAGGCATCAAAACCCAGCTGCAGCTGTGACTGACAGGTGCAAGCTCTCCATCTGTGGGACCAGGGTGGAGGGAAAAAAAGCTTCAAAAACAAAAGTCGAGTTGAGTGATTTGGCTCCTGCTCCTTGGGGGGGCGGGAGGTGGGATTTAGTATCGACAACATAACTGGATGAGTCTTGGGACCCTGCAACAGTGATGTGCTGGATATATCTCTTCTCCTTCCAAGGGTGATGTAGGCGGAGGGAAATGGAGAATGCGGTGCTCGGCTGCTTTCAGTCATTAATCAGTGCGGTGACCCCCAGCCTCCCACCTCCCACCACTTCCTCAAACTCTTTCTCTCTCAACACCGGCCAGGCATCTAATGCAGATTCAACATCATACACCCCGGGGCTCTGACTGATGAGCAGAAAAACCTCTGCTTTAGCTTAAATCTGTTGATATAGACAAGAAGGGAGGACAGGAGGCGAGGGAAAGAAAAACCGTCTCTAGCTGTGATCGCCCATCTGTGAGCCCAGAGTGTCGGCCTGATGAGGCTGACACTGCTGCTGATGCTGCTGCTGAGGTGCTGCTGGTGTCAGTGGTCTGAAAAGGCTTAATGCATTCTCACAAATGCAAGTTTATAGAAATGTGTTAAGCAAGAGAACGCAGATTAGGTCAACACAGTGGTGATGCCAGCCCAGGGTTACGGAGAAGAGCTAGAGAGCACATAAAAAAAAACAACACCACATGGCATCCCTTCAAAAATAGCTCCTTCTCTCACATCATCCTTATTTCCCAGTTCCTTTCCTAGCAGCTGCTTTGATGGATCATTTTGTCTCCCTAATAGCAGCTCCAAATCCCTGGATGCTCTCCATTTATGTTCTGTGGGAGACTGTAACAATTTAGCTGAATCCATCTAAAAGATTAGTGCAGGAGCAGAGGAAAAAGAAAAGACAAAAGTCTAAGCTTTACCCAAGAGGGAATCAACTTGTACTTTATTTAGACTTTCCCTCCGCCTTTAATTTTTTTTAAGTCAATGCTTTGTCAATATTAACTATAGCGGCTGCTTTCCTCTTGATTTTTAAAGGAGGCTGGTATAAATGATGCAGTCCTCCAAGCTTGCAGAGGCCTTTCAATCATGCATGAGTGGTGGATAAGTGATGGAAGCTGCTGTGGCCTGCCACTCTCTCTTCCTTCCCCGTCTGGTTTCCATTTTAACTGGGGGGAAAAGGATGAGAGAGATTTTCTATCGCACCCACCGCTTCATCACAAATATCAAGAGTGGAAAAGAAAGCGAGTGATGTTTTGAACAGTAGCGACTGCCAGCCAGCAGATATATTTACAGTTTCGGAGATATACTGTATCTGCCGGAGCAAATTCGTACGCATAGTGTGTCAATCAGCGGCGCGTGGCTAATTCATTCCTTGTTCGGGGGGGTTTGAGTAGTACATTAATAAAAAGGATTATGACGATTTTGATCACACTTTCTGGCGATTTAACATTTATAACAACCTCATTACACATTTATGCAACATTTGTAGGACATGACTGCGTATTAGGTTTCAAATTCCCGTGAAAAATGATGATTTATATCCCATTGCCCTGCGTTTGAGGTTGAGTCCGAGCGATAGTGTATTTTGGAGAAGCTCTGTTTTACTCTTCTGTGATCTATCTATCTATCTATCTATCTATCTATCTATCTATCTATCTATCTATCTATCTATCTATCTATCTATCTATCTGCTGTATGGTAAACTTACTATTTTCAAATCGCCTGGAGGAGAAAAGCGTTGTATGAGAGGCAGTGACAGGTTATAAAAATCAGTCATAACTATCGAAGCATCTCAGTATTTGACACACCAAACAGCTGTTTAGACAGATGTGTGTACCAAAACGTTTTACACATCTGTATTTTTTCAGTGTTCCTTGAGATGTTTCAGTGAATGTATTCCTCGAACTTATAACCAATTGCATGAAGTTTTATTTGACGGCTGCTGTACCAAGGTGATAATTGGTCTTCTCTTTCACATAGTTGTTGCCTCTTTGACACCATTTGACACAAAATATGTTTCTAAATAACAGCTCTCTTGTTATCAGAGAAGGTGTTGCACCAAAGCTGAAAGGTATAGAAACTTACCTTCTCCCTGTAGCATTGGACCAAGTTAATATTCATAAATAACAGGAAAGTTGGACTTAAAGTGTGAGAAATGTAAGTTTTTTGTCAGTTTCTTTCACATGTTTGGCTTGGTGTTTTTTTGTATTTTGATGTTGATCTGCGGTTTGCCTTTGTAGTCAAGTAAATGCATCTCAGTGCAGAATCTCACTGCAGTTAAAATATTCAAATAACACCTGGTGCAGGAGCACAACCATCAGTGAAAACAGCTTTGGGTGTTGAAGAATATCACAGCTTGGCTGTGGGGGTGGGCGGAGACATGGGACATTGTCGAGCCTCTCGGATGGAGCATGTTGTGTGGGACACAATGCAGTCACATTATATTATGGACAAGAAAGGAAATGACAGGCCAACATCAGCAGGGAAATCTCTTATGCAAGGGAACATCTTGTACAATGCTAGGAACATTGATGGCATCGGTCCCCAATGGACAGAAATTGCAAAGAGAACGAGGAGGCAGAACTCATCTTCCTGTGTCCGGGGAATAGATGCAGACTATACTGTAAACACAGCGACAGATAACACAGGTCATGGACAGGTCTATCTGCTCGCCTTGGAAGTGATCCACAATCTCAGTGGATATGTTCAGTGACTAAAGCAAAGGATTAGAATAACCAAGCAGCTCTGTAATAATCATAATTGTGCTATTAGTAAAAGATTTAGAGTGCTTTGTGTGCCTTTGAGACAGTGATGCTGTAAATTACTTTTTACGCTTGCTTTGTTTTGCTTGGTAAATCATTGTACCCTGTGGTTGGTCAAAGCAACGGTTTCTGGAAACAGTTTAACTGAATATGTAAGAAGTGTTCCTTGCTAAATATCCCTGTCAAATTACCACCTCCAGAGACACTTCAGGCAATGTTAGGTGTAAATTATGCATTTTATATTGTCTCTTAGGCCTCAAGAGTTTTTTTTTTTTTTTTTTAAGTATGTGACAAACACAAAATGTTCCACATATGAATGAGGTAATATTCTGCTGTACATGTAAAACTGACAGTATGTGGTACATCTTGGGAGTCTTTTTCAGTGAGTAGCCTTGGGTTTATTTCTCCAGCAGATATCTAAACTCGAAAAAACTGAATAGTCTCCGAAGTGAAACAACAAGATATGTTTTATGGTCTACCATGCAGTCAGCTTTGGTTGTATTGTATTGGATGGTGGTGTTTGTACCGAGGAACTCTGCTGCACCAAAACAATGACGATGAAATAAATTTGGTTTATGCTGTTGCAGGCACTGAAAATGACACGTTGAAAAACTGCATTGCGTCCCTTCAGAAACAATGCTTCAGGCAGTTTCAGGAAGCGTCCACAGTAAGGTCTGTGGACTGTCCAAGCACCTTACTCTGAAAATAAATGTTGCTACTGAGCTTTTTAGGTGTGTTTTTATGTCTCAACAAACAAAACTGTATCCCTGCTTAACTGTACCGGGGTGAAGGGTATCTATCTTGCTACATACCACCCGCCTAGTTGGAAAGCAGCTATATTATTTTTAATTTTGGCACAATTACCCTTTCTAAAAGCATCAAACGGAGACTCGGGATAAATACAATCATTTGCACAGAGTCCTCTTCCTGAGTGCATCCGGGAATACAGAGCGCAAACAAAAGCCAAGCCAATTTAGATGTTCACTCACCGCAACGACACAAACAAACCAGGAAGCAAGAGGTCACGGGGTCAGATCCCCGGTTTAAAGTCCCCCAGTCCTTTCCTACAATAAGTGACTGCATTCTCCACTCCCACCACCTCTTCCAAATTAGGCCATCACCGTGGTAACCCAGGGAAACTGCCAAAAGTTGAGGGGATTGTGGGACATGGCAGGACTGAGTGATTGAGGTCAATGCAGGAGGTCAGCGAGCCATTTTCAGAGCAAAGTTCCCGTTACCTTTGGCAAACAATTTCTCATCCCTTGGCTACCAATCAAAGTAGTTTGTGAGCCCTTTCGCTTTCCCTCGAAAGTCTTTGAGGCTCATTCACCAGTGAGCCCTCAGAATTTAATTAGAGCTTGTGGGCTTGTGATATTGACACGTCTGTCACACTTCCCCTTGGAAAACTAGTTCCCGTGATTTTTTGCAGGTCTGTTTGAAACCTTTGAGACTGGGATTCTCTGGGCACCCTTTTAAAAAATGGCGAGATGTAAAGACTAAGCATGTTTTCAGCTGGCCCTGAGTTTTTAAGTGGTCCCCTGGGATAATGGCGAGTTATCTGGGGTTGCGGTTATTAAAAAACTGGAGAGTGGCATTTAGAAATGACATATGGTCTTGCCACCGGTCCAGCTTTCAGCACCTGGCTACCTTCACGAGCATGAGATCGGCTGTCCTGTCTGACAGCTAAATGAGCGGGAGCTCGTTGTGTAAGACAGCAGCAGGAAGGACTCGCTGTAAATATTTTATAGCAATAGGTCAACGGGAAGTTAATGTTGTTTTTCTTTTGTGCAATGGCCCCCCCTGGTAAGGTTAGTAGGTGATGGATTAAATGCGCTACATGGATTCACTTATGTCACGATGTACACCCGCTACTGCCACATGTTAAATCCCGACGAGACCTCGATGTGCCGGTTGGTTTGAGTAATTTTCCCGCCTGAAGGAAATCGGGAAAACACACACAGCATGTCAGAGCGCTTCTACTGTACAACACTTTAATAAACATCTGCTCAGCTATGCAAATAAGTATTGCGAAGCCTCTAGATATAATATTCTGATGAGACCTTTGTGTTGTGGTTGGAATATTGTGACAGACCCAAAGGATCTCTGGAAACGCACAGAGCGTGTCCTTGCTACAACACTTTATTAAAAATGTACTTAGGTATGCAAATAAGTATTACCAAGGCCCCACATTTTCAAAACTCATATTAGTTTTTCACTCCGCCTTAACATATTTTTATTACTTTTTCTAAGTGTCTCTGACTTGTTTGCACCGGTGGTAATGTCTGGTCCAGCCACTTGACCATATTTCGGTTATATATGAAGCACTTTGGGATTTAATTGAATTATTTAAATGGGATTGTAGTTTGGGGGATGGAGAGTTGTGGTGACAAGAAGCAAGAGATGAATAGTAAACAAAGCTTTCATAGAAGGAAACAAGCTTTCGGTGTCCGACCAAACCTTTTAATTTTACGCTTCATTAAGAGCTCCAGTGCAGGTGCCGTGAGCCCAAGGCCAGAGGCCGCTGGAGGCACAGGCAGACCCTTTAATAGCCTGTTTACAACCACACTTGGGCAGCATAGGGAGCAAATGGAAAGACTGAGCTTGTTAACAATTTAATGGCTGCAGTGAGTGATTTAAGGATTTGCATACTCACAAAGGTCATATTTGTTAGGTTCTTCTCTTCGTAAGACTTAAACCCACATTCGCTGGGGTTTATGATCCACACTGATCATTTTCAGGGATGGGTGGTTGTAATGAAGTATAATTGGAAACTGCTTCCCTCCTTTGTGGCCACTTGATAGGGCAGAAATTTGTGTTTAGTACAGCAAAACCAAGACAAGTGTGGTACCAGTGTTTTACATTAATGACATGTCTAATGAATTTGCGCCTGTTGTGCTATGACAACACAAACACACTGGAGGTGTTTACGACTAACTTCAATTTCACACTCTGATTTCCAGCGTTTTTTATTGTAAAGATATTTATCACTGCCGATTCAGGACCACCCGAGAAGTCCCACAATGGCTGGGTGGTTACGGCTCGGTCTTCTCTGGCATTTCCAGACGTTGAGTGGAGCTATGAATAATGCAGCTGTAATACTATCTCATTTTTTTTCAACTCACAAACCAGAGCTGATAGTAAAAAAAATGAAATGTCAGTTGACTCAAAATAATGAATTAGGATCTTGTCTGTTTTCATTTGAAGGAAAAGCCTGACCTTTAATTTAGATTGTAGATGTATAGAGACCTGATTCTTTTTTTAAGCAAATTGAGGGAACGTGGCGTACATCAGGTGTCTCTGATTTTCTTCAAACCGGCTTTTCTTATCTCTTGTACTGTTTTTTTGTACTCTGCAAAAAAAAAAGGCAATGGAGATGGTGACATTATGATTTAATAGTAGCCTGTGTTTTAGCACCTTAGTGACTTTTGACAGCTCTTTCTTTCTGCCTCTACCTTCTTTTCTCTCACTTTCAGCAAGAGTCTGTCAGACCATGTAATACATGCAAGGTTACACGTTGTCTGGACAAGGACTAAGGGCATACAAAGTCAATAGACCTTGACTGAAACAAGTGTGAAGTTGCAGTAGAATGGGGAAAACCACCGCTGCCGAGTGTGGCCAAGGCTGCTGCTGTTGTGATGTGAATTTATGTCTAGTGAGTGCGTGGGCTGTACCTGCAGACTATAAACAAAGGCGGGCCGGCCCATTGTATACAAATACACCCTGACATCAGATTACATACTTGACCTAAGGCATTGCTTGACCAGTGGAGTTATTTGAAGGGTGGGTACACTTTACCCTATAGGGTTGGGTAATGCAGCATCTGTCTTGTTCCCTTTACTCTCATCAGCGTCCTAATCATGACTTTAAAAAGCCCCAGCTCCTAACGTAGCCCTCAGAGGACCTGGAAACAGGTCCAGGTCACCTACAAAAGCATGCTTGTGGGCTCTTTGTGATGCTCGCTTTGTTGCTTCCGACTGGCTGCATGCCTCCACCACAGCAGCTCAGCATTGAAAGTCCTTCCAAGTCACTGGTCTTGACAGGCTTTCCCTGGGCTCAATCTGCTGCCCAGGGGTGGCCCTAATACCTCCTCGTACCACCACGAAGAACTGAGGGCACACGGAAATGGCAATAGGTTGTAGTTGGAAATCTATACAATGCAGAGGATACATATAGAGTTTAAAAATGAAACATATGGAAGAGTTTATTGAGTGGTAATCATAGACTGTATCAAGAAATAGACGAAGCAACTGGATTTAAAAAACAAGGCCAATGAAGAAGTGCAAAAAGGTGCAATACCACTGATACCCTCTAGATGCTAGCTCTAATTGACTCATTAGCTAAAGTCAACTCTTCTTATTTGTGATCAGGAAATTCATCTGAAAAAAAACATAGTTAAATTGATATTTGGCTTCAATAAGATGATTGATTAGTGGTGTGGTTAGTTTGATAAACACTCCTGGTCCCTGGTGAGACCTCATAGGCATTGGGTAGCATCCTCAGGTTCAAGGGTCAGACCCGCCTCCTCTGTTGATATCCAAATATGGTGACTTCTGGCTCCGACAAACCAACATGGCGATGTTCACATGCCAAACTCCTGGTTTCAAAACACAAGTCCTCAAACCAACAGGTGATTGATCCATTCTGTTTATATTCTATAGTGTAGACATGTTGATGCGTGACAGTGATGGTATTGTCATAGTAAAGGATGCATCGTGAGCTCAGGAAATACTGAAGCAGCGCTGCAGAGATGTGAGGCAGCTGTACCCTTGGCCTTGACCCTTTAAACCATCATGCACCAGTGCTCTGTCTGCCTCTGTGCTGGTCTCTCTCTGCCTCCTCTTGGCTCCCTGCGAGGCTGTGGAGTCTCACAGGAAAGAAATCCTGACCTCCCCCAGCTGGCTCGCCTTTCCATGGCCTACTGTCAACATCCCCATGCACAGCAGCATTGCCATCTGGAGCACTCTCCCTCCCACTCTCTTTATTGTATTCTCTTGTGTGTTCACACAGATACCGTCTCTTTCTTTATTGTGCAAACACACACAAGTACGACCACAGGGGTGAACACAATGCAGAGAATAGTCAGTCCAAACCACAGCGGACGGCTGGCTTCCCACTGATGCACACCCAAACAACTGGAAGGCAGGCTCATTTGTTTTTATCAAGAGATGAAAGCCCCTCATGTGATACTATAAAGTCTGTGTAGAAGACAGAAAAGAGATACATTATTAGTATGTACTGTGTTTTTTTCATCCTCTCAAAGAGAGCATCAGACAGGGGAATAATTTCTGCATCTGGCTGGGAGGACAGCGGCCGTTTACAGGTCAACGGACACTCATTTCGGTTTCAGCCGTGCCAAGAAAACACAGCTCGATGTAAATAAAACACAGCCATCCTCCTGTCTCTTGTAGGACATTGCTACAGGTTTATATTAGCATAGTAAAGGTCAGTGTTGCTGCTTTTCATAATTCCCCCATCTCTGTGTGCTGTGACAAGGTGAGCCTGTGTCTTTGTCATGTTTTGACATTCAATTTAGTGCTCTGTATTTTCACATTATGCTTGCTTTGCCTAATAAAGTGACAGCGTCATTGCTGAGGAACAGATTTAGTGTCTAATACCTTGCATACCTGACTGGCTGATATTGCTTCCATTAGCTTGCCGCCTATATGAAAGCTGTGTTTAATCCCCTTGTTTTAATATATTGGTCACTTCATACAACTTGCTGTATTGTGTACTGACCGCATGATTGAAATTCCAATAATCACTAATCCCTCAGTGTCACATCCAATGTTCAACCTAGAACAATCGCCCGGACACAGGGACGGCTGCTCGACTGGTGCTGCTGCTGCTGTTGTGCTGGGATTTCATCAGGATTCAATAGCCTGTATCTTCAGCGTGTGAGCGATGGTGGGACGCCACAGGAGGGACAAGTGGAGGAAAGAATAATTACTGGGCCTATTTCCTCCCCGAGTCATTCACGCACCAGCAGGCCCAACAAAAAAGGACTCTCCCCCTGCATTGTTATTATGAAATGAAAAATGGGCAGCGGATCAGTACAGTGACAGGCCGTTTGGTGTATTTACCTGTCATTTGTCTCCTTGTGGACAGGAGTGGACACTGTGCAGTTTGAGGCGGCGCGTGCCCGCTGATGATATCAGTTTCAGAGCCCCCTGCTTTGTGTTGTAGATGGATGTGCTGCACTGTAAGTGTTTGGGTGTAATCTAGCCACATGCTGGTTGTCGGACACGGAGAGGAACACAGTGTACTTCAGATGTAATATGTTTGAAAGCTGGCCTAATTAAAAAGCAAACAGGCACTTGGCAAGCATTGATTGTTTGTGTACCTGCACATTGAGGATAAGGACGAGACCATTCAGCTGCAAGGATACTCGGTATTAATTAGTGCCTCGAAGCAAAGGCTACATCTGAACAGAATGGATTGACATATATTGTCACTTCTTCTCCCGCACTTATGTTACTTTATCAGCTGGACCTGTGCACATCTGCTGATATTGGCCGTAAATAATAATTGAATGTTTAGGGGAAGGTAGACCGAGCACACGCGTCAATACACATCAGCTAAGCCCGAGCTCCTTTATTAGCTCTAAAAATGATCAAGTTAAGCCATTTCCAATTTTCGTGTTTACTGGGTCAATTTGCACCAGCTGTCAGGCGTATGAGGACTAATGGAGGTGTCATGCTGGGTTTATTCATGAGCTTAGAATTATATGATTCTATCTGCCTTCAGGATAGTTCAGAGTTATTGAGCTTAAAGGTTTTCAGCATCCATTGACTTAAATTGTGATTACACACGCAGAATAATTCCTTTATAATATAACGCCACAGTGACATTAATTGGTTTTCATAGACTTTTTGTGCCTCAGTCTGGACGAAAAAACAAAACAAAACGTGAGACTTAAAGTTGCAGTGAGACTTAATCTATCATGCTGCCAGTAAACTTTGTGCAAAAACAAATAGCGAAAATCTTCTGATTACTGTCTATTCCCTTACCTCCGCTGCAGACCTGACTAACTTCCCCAGTTTTATTCATTTCTTATAACTCTCTCAACATATTGTGCAACGCTCACAATATGTTCCCTCCCCACTTCCTCGGGAAAGTCTGAATTCACTGAAAAATATGTAAAACAAATACCATTTATGTCCAACCTGTCAGTTTTAAACTTTCACATTTACTTGTCATCACTTTAAAGCTGCCTACACTTTGAACACCCACGGAGAGACCTTTGTTAAAAAAAAAACTGTCTTAATGTCTCAGAGTCGGGAAAGGCAAACTTTCAGAGCTCCTGTTCTGTCACAAAGACAGCGCTGAAAATGTGTAAAATCCAAGCACAATATAAATCAGTCAAACGGCTGTGGTGACGTTTAAATAATAGACCGTCTGTCACCGATAATAACAGCTCAGAAATACAGTCTATCCCGACTAAATCAACTTTATCATTAGACTGTAGATATTTCTGCAACTGGACAAATCTGTTGCTTTAAGTTAGTGTGAAATATTCAGGATCAGTGTTTTACTCATGGTGTAGCTGTCAACACACAAATAAATTCTGTTTGCTTCACCAGTGAGGCAGTGTTGTCTTTCACAGTCTCACAGGTAAGTGAACCTCGAAAAGAAAACTCCATTAAATTGAACATACATACTGTTTGTCGAACGTTATTGCCTCCTTTAAGGAGGTTATGTTTTCGCCTGGGTGGTTGGTTTGTTTATCAGTTAGCAACTGATTTCAATCTTGAAAAATAATGATTTTTTTGTTTTTTTATGCATTTATTTATTTTTTTTGTGTGAGATAGGATATTACCCATGGAACAGATGATTACATTTTCAGAGGATGTCTGAAAAAAAAATCCAGAAATCCCACAATATCCTCGTCCTATCACGGTGTTGTAAAAAAGGGCAGTGGTGAAAGATGACCAATAGGAGGCGGTAAAACACCACTGCTGCCTCTGTGAGATAGAGGGGAAGAAGAAGGAAGCAGTAGGTACAAGCATTGACGTATATGTAGACGCCTCATTACCTGCTGGAGAGTGAAGCAGCATCGCCGCCATATTGGATGGGTCTCCTCAGTGCAGATTTGCACCAGAGCCAACTGGAGTCAACACAGAGCGAGCAACTATGGCCATGTTTTGTGCAGCCTATGGTTGCAGTAAATTGCAAATAGCTTGTAAAGTTTGTAAAGCTGACTTTTCCAGGCCTTTAAAAAAAAACCCAACATACTCATCAGGTATAGGAGCTTCACACATGTATGTACATATGTGAAAATCGGGTAAAAATTCAGGGACTTATGATTATTGTGGTTGGGCGACGACCAGTTCCTCAATAGAGATAAATGCACTGCACTCCACACTGGAGACCCATCCAAGATGGCGGCCACACTGATACACCAGCTCCAATAGGCAGCAGCAGCCAATGTATATTTGTCTATGGGTACAAGCCATGGACTATACAGAAACTGAGGAAGCAACTGGGTCTAAAAAATTTGGCTAATGTAGAAGCACTTGATGCTGGCTCCATAAAACAAAGGCTCCAATTGACTTCAATTCAAAACTTGTCATTTTGGATCCTAAGATATTCAGTCAGAAGATTTTTGAGTCATTCTGATGTCATTAGCTAAAGTCTCCAATGAGTCCAAACCTGAATTCGAGTCTCATACACATTGGGCAGTGTCCTAGGGGTCAAAGGTCAGACCCACCTCCTCACTCCTCCCTATATCCAAATATGGTCACTTCTGACAAACAAACCAACCTGACAAAGTCCAACTCCAAACTTCTGGCTTCAAAATCCACCAACAGGTGACAGAACGTTAGCTCCAACCATCCTATACACAGTCTGTGGTACAAGCAGAATACAGTGAAATGTTTCATAATTTCTGAGACTTTGTTGAAAGTCGACACACATGCAGGATGATCAAGTGTGTAATCTGAGACAATTTGGTGGAGATCACACACTGATTGTGCCTCGGTGGAGGTCTGTGCTCTCTGGGTGCTTTCTTGTTACTTTTTACTCTCCATTGTTTTTGCTAGTGCCAGCAACCATCACCCCTGAGCTCTCACTGACTGACTGGCTAGAGGCGAAGCTGCTGAAGCCTCCGTTCAGATTTCTGATCAGGCACTGGGGAGCTGGTCTCCGCACACACAGTAACCCGAATCAGTATGCAAAATGTCTGCTGTCAAAAGTGAATTCAGTGTGATCAATGCACGGCTACACTCAGAGTGACACGCGGCTGTTATTTTCTGGCATTGGCAGGAACACTGTCAATGATAGTACATATGGCGCAAAGGAACAGGAAAGTCAGTCTGTCCTAGCAATTTGCCGCAGCGGTTCACGCCAGTCAACCAACACGCTGTTGACTTTGATGTCACCAATCATCGCGGCACGGAGACACATGCCATGAATTCACTTGTACGAACTCTGCGGTCGGTCCTTTCAGGTTTATCCCCTGTCTCTCGCTCTCTCTCTCGTTTACCTCCTCCTGTCAATACGCTCGCCGCACACATCACAGGCGTGCTCTCCTCCACTCAGCCTCTCAAAATACAATCATTAAAAAATAAATGCATGATGCCGATGGCAGTGAAGCAGGTGGGAGGGGTAGCAGTGTGAGCCTTTGGACTGACTCAGACTGACTCATACCTCTGCCCACTGACTGAATGCATTTGCTCAAAACCACCACTGACTTTATGGATTCCAGGCATTGATTTTCTTATTTTAAAACTTAATGAACTGTAAAGAAAAAGAAAAAAAAAAGAACTCTCCACCTGCTTTTCCTTTGCGGCTGACATTAATAAGTTAGTTTGCCATGCATAATTGAAACTTTTATGATTTCATTAATGGATAGGTTGGCTTCACATAATGATGCAGTCATGATGTACAGTAAATACCCAAACAGTCATCTCTAACTACTCTGTAGTACTTTCCACACACTTATATATGTTTACAAGTGCTACTCCTGCTACTCTCTGCTTCTACATTTGTTTTTAAAAATTTAAAATGCTATTATCTTAAATAATTAAATAAATGAAGGCAAACTTTACCAACAGATTTCCCTCAAGCTGCATTTAACAGCTGTTCCAGCAGATGTGATTAGTCAACTGTCATGAAATGTACATGCTTACATTTTCATTTATAAAGTTGATACTTGATTTTAGAAAAAGTGGTTGACAGAACAATCTCAACACAAGATGTAGTAGCTGTGCTGGAGATTTTAATTGCATCACGTTTAGCATACTTTAATTTTAAGCCAACTTCCTTATATTACCCAATTAAATGGTCAATTTGAGTGTTGGCAACTTTATAGTATTTAAAATCTTCATCTGCTGATCAAGATCCAGAAGTGCTCCTAAATGCACCACAAAGAAACAAGTGTAATAACATTTGTTTAATGTTGTAGACATTATATTGGGATGCATTTCATAATTAATGAACAGAATAAGGATGGTGAATACAAAAAGGAGAAGTTTACCCTCAACACAGAATCTGGTAAATGTGTCGTTATCAGAGTGATGAGGGGACTAATGATTACTACAGATAGGTACCAGGACTTATTGAAACAATAATCACAACAGCTCAGCCAACATGAAAAGATAAACAGAGTGTTTCTTGGTATAGTTGAAATAAATACCCCTTTAAGAGTTTCACTTTACAGGCTAAATCTAATTAGGACTAAACTCCACGTTAACCCCTTTCCAGAAACTGTCAGCGTTAATAAATGTGTTTGTGATGTACTAAAATTAGATAAAAAAATAATACACTATTTAATCATCCATGTTTTGATTTTGTGCACTGTGAAGGAACCAAGGAGAATGATTGTATCTTTTTCATTGTCAGACATCTACGTGCATCCCTGAACGTTTTATCTGAGCTGGTGCGGGTTTTTTTTTTTCCTCTCTGAAGTTTTTTTTCTTCTCTCTGTGAATATCTCGCCGTGGCCTCAGCCAGTCCTAATTATTGTATTCTGAACTGTGCTGCATAGACAGCCACAGGTTCACTTGTGGTGTTTATGCGGGGCCTTCTAAATGATTTTGTTCTACTTGGCTGCACACTTTAATGAAAGTGTAAATGCTTTTGGAACGGTGGAATCAGCTGAGTTGGGCGGATTAGCACTTCTTTTTTCCACAGCCTTGATGTTTAATTACCACAAGTTTGTTGTTTTCTTATTCATCTGTTACTTTTCTTTTTCAACTTTTAGACAGCTCACATTTAGCCCAGGGTCTGAGTAATTGGTGTATTTGGGAGAGGTGAGGGAGGA
>OOFC01051248.1:57350-74005 GCA_900323345.1 Pseudochromis fuscus
GGGGGAGGCTGTCTGGCTGCTGTCTGACAGGCATAAGATGTGTAAAGGTAGTTTGGGGGCAGCCAATCATTTTATAACCACAACGCTTTTCACCCAGACGCCTCCAATGAAAAGCTGAATAGATATTTATATTCTGATTTTTATTTTCTGTATCCACTTGTCTCTGCTCTCTCTCACCCACACTCCCATCTCACTCACCATGCATCATTTTCTCACCCATGCAAACACACAGGTCCTCTCTCTTTCTTTTTTTTTTGTTCTTCCCTGTGACATCAGGTTGTGGATTATCATTACACCCAGCCAGTGGAGTATGTTTAGGTCATTGGTTGGCTGTGACCTGTATTTAGCATTTAAATCAGGCCAGGCTCGGCTGTGATCTCATTACCAGGGCACCAGACTGTATTTGATGTAAAGCCTGGGCATTAATAAAGATCCCTCAAGGGTTGAGGGAGGGAAAGATGAGGCTTGTCCTGCAGCCCAGGTAATTTACTGCAGCAGAACAAGATGGAGAGACTGTGTTATTATAGACTTGATCGCTTGGCAGGCCCGCTCGTAATTGATCTGTGCTCTGCAGAAGTGCTCGTGGTGATGGAGGGTGTGGTTGTGGAGGAAGAATTCGATGGAGAATGTAATACATACTGTACAACAGTGAGGCAGATCCATAGTTTGAAAACTGAGAGGGCAGGCAGAAGAGGGTTAGACAAGTGAATATTGATAGAAAATTTTCGCCCTGACACACAGTTAGCAAATTATACAAGGAGGTTTTTTTTTTTTTAGGGTTTGGCACCTGCTCATCACAGCTCGTCCAAAACATCACAGTGATAAAAGAAAACTGATTTCAGTCATTCAGGATGACATGGAGGGAAGGACTCAGTGCTGTACTGCAGCAGACTGAAATGAACTAAACAGTTTATGCTCAGCATGTATCGCTCACCTTTTCCTTGAATCTCAAAGGTCATTCCCACATGAAGATGAACACTTCAATTGACTGAAAGTCATCCCACAGCCTCATCTCTCTGTGAATGGTGACTTTATACTTTCTTGTAAAGGTTACAAGTCATTATAAAACAAGAAGGTTCTAATTAGAATAGTATATTTCAATAAAATTCTATTATCAATTTATGAAACCCTCAAACTCTCAGTAGTAATCTGGAAACTATTCATAACCCAAGTTTCATTGTTTTAATGACTGTTGGTACATTTGTTCAGGCCTGTGTCAGTGAATCGTGGTGAGGTCAATATTTTTTAATGGGGTAAACTCTAGTGTAAGTATGCCGATCACACATGAACACAAACTAAACTAGCAAACAGAGAGCGCAAACCTCCACCAAGGCACAACCCAGCAGTATTGATGCTATAGGCTGAACACTGCTGCCCTCTTGTGGTGGAGATAGCAACACTCTCTTGCTTGTAAAGCTGTGTTTGCACTAAAGCAAATTTCTCCTGCAGCGAAATTGCACAATAAGTGAATGCAAATACACAAAGTTGAAAAGTTATAACCTGAGGGTGATATCATAAAAACCAGTCAGGATTGAGATTCCCCGCCTTAACCAAGGATCGCCTTCTATGGCTGACCAGTGCTTTATGACACAACAATGACTCTGTAGTGGGATAAAACCAAGACATGACACCATTTTCGACGTTTTTAGGACTTTACAGCAGGTAAAATGCAACAATATTTGTGATCTTGTTCACTGTCGATGGCAAAAGTCACGGTCGTTACAGTTTCTGGAAGGAGTATTCCTATTGGCTGTTGAGGGCAAATCTTTGTGCATGGGGAAATCTCCAAAATCAGGTCCAGGGGCCATATTTTCGCAGATAATGTGAGGTGAAAATTTGCATTGCCTTTAGCGTGAACACAGCTAAACAGATTTTTTTTGGACTGGATTCTGTTCTTAATTGTTGTCATTGGTTCCCTGGGTGATACACTGTCCCCAAAAATCACCGAGATCTGTTGATAAGTTTTTCATGAGTGTTCCTCACAGACGGACAGACAGACAAACCGATACAGGCAAAAACAAAACCTCTTTGACGGAGGTAATGAAAACAGTGATACAAGCGAATATAAGATATACACAATAGAATATTGTCACATCTCTCTCTGTTTAAACCTCTTGTCCTGGTCGCACACCGCAACCTATTTTTGTCATTCTCATCAGGAAAATGTGAAATGAAAAACATCGACTTCATCCGTCAACACACCGGGGTAATACATCTTTTTCAACAAAAGCACAGATGAGTACAATTCCTGAAGGGCTCTCTATAAAATTGCATATCTTGACCACAGCGTCTCTCGTGTACGGTGTGTAATGTCTTTTGCTTTGTGAATTCAAAGTATTGTCTTTACAAGAGACAAAGGAGGCAAATGAATCCTCCCCTCAACATTTACCAAGACATTGTTTATCGTCCACATTGAAGAAGGCAGAAATCTCCCAGGCCTGCAGGAGATATCAGAGCGGTGGCACAGCCCCGAGTGCAGATCTGGCAACACACAGTCCTTTTTTCAGCATCTGCAACAAGACACAGTATTGATCGTCGTGCTCGAGGGAGTCAAACCTGCAACAAATAGAAAATCTTCTAGAAACTCATCTGAGCTACTCTAAATAATTTTGCTGTCTTCATCATGGCTGCTTACAGCGGGGTCCTTCGGGGAGCCCAGAATCAATCGGGCACTGTGGAGGTCTGCTTATTATCTGCCAATGGAGGCCTCCGAAAGTTATTTCTGGTGCAGTGGAATACAATGAAGTAATCTAATATCCAGGGGGAAGATGGTTGTAAAGGAAGCACCGTCCGTGACACATGCACAAAAATAACGCTCGACCAAATCTGTACAAAGTTGGACATTGAAGTCTGCAAGCTGTTGGCACCACGCTGCAATGTGGAACACTTCCTGCGTGAATCATACCACTTGGAAAGAAACAAGTAGCAGCAGCAGCGTTTGGAGTTAGCCGTGGTGTGGCAGCGACGTCACTTTGTGTTTGTCACCACGGTTTAAAATGTTTTTGGAAATAAATAGAGATGTCTTTTCACATCAAGTACGGCTTTGACCCTAAATTCACCAGCCCTCCATCCACCCCCCCATCTCCTTCCTACGCACCACCCGCCTCCTCTGTCGTCTTCTTGGTCCACTGGTCTTGCTGAATGTCTGGCGAGGGTGCAGGAAGGGTTGACATCTAGGTCAGAATGAGTGACTCAGACCTATTGCAGGAACACAGGGAGTTGGGTTGTGGGAGGTGAAAAATACTATTATGCAGGCGCAAACAGAGACAGCTCCCGTCACTGCTATCTGTCCTTTTCGGCGCTCGCTCCACAAATCTAAACATTAGGCATGAACGTTGCGTGACTAAGGAAGCAACAGAGCCGCGACACATACAGTAATATACAATCTGCTCCAAATGCATTCGCTTCGTACTGCGCTCGCCTGCTGCAGAGAAAATAATCATAACTCCAATTTACTTCTTCTTTGTTGTTATTACAAAGGCGACAGCTTTTTACAGATTAAATTCAAAACCCCTTGGCCCTCCATTATTGTCTGTGTTGGCTTAAATTGCCAGTGAATCTCACAAGTTGCCGTAAGAACAATATTTTGTCTTATTGTTGCAGAAATTCATTAGTGATGGGTTTTTTTGTTCATCTGTTCTCCTTCTTAGATTGATTATTCCATGACACTCTCCATTAAAGCCCCATTAGCTACCATTATGCCAGGCTATTTTCATTGCCAACAATAACACTCAACCAGAATGCAATCGGAAAACAGCACGAGATACAAGCGCAGTTTGACAGTTACAGGATTGTTCATCATTAGCTGACATTGTCTACGACAGAGTAGAATATGCCCTTCGCTAAAGGGCCGCGGTACATCCTTCCTAGTTGAATAGCTTTACATGACAGAGGACATTCCTCTCACATTCCTACAGGGTCCTCTATCAACAACGTCAATAGGGGGAGGGGAACAAAGGAGGACTCGCTAATGACAAAAGACGCGATTCATTTAGTTTAAGTGCAAAACATCCATCCTAAATATCCTCTCCCGCACCGAGGCTTTGATTAAGAGATTCAGTGAAATCGCTTTAAAAGGAGAGTGTCAAGAGGAGAAATATAGACCATTTCCCCTGCGCCTGTAATCCCTCTCTCTCTCATTCTCCCGCTGTATGATAGATTAGCAAAAGGTGGATGAATGGTCATTACTAGAAGCAAAAAGAAAAGATTGAAAATACTTTCTTTCCGAAGTTCCCGAAGTTACTAATGATCGGGTAAACCTACCTATTAGCTGTGAGGGCCACGACTTCTTCTGTGTTTACATGAATAATAAAATTTGAAAATTGCCATCATATCCATGAGGTTATTTTAGCAAAGGTTTGAAAACACTTTTTGCTTTTGAGAGGTGCTTATTGTTTGTTTTTTTTTATTCGAGCCGTTTCAAACACAAGGATAATGACGCCAATAAAGATTTTTGTGTGTGTCTGTTACATTACAGCAGTGAAACATGGATTGTGATTTCTTTTTTTATCGTTCACACAGATGCTGTGTTGTGTTTTCTGTCTTGTTTTTTTCTTTGCACAAGGCATTACGTTATTGCAGTAAGAAGAAGAGAGCTCCAAGATCACAAACTTCTGCCAAGGCATAACTGATGTGTGATCTCTTTAGACATGATCATTTGGCATGTGTGTGTAGATGTTCAAGAAAATTCATTAATATTTGACAAAGTTATGAATCAGAGTTAGGCCCCGTCCACACAGAGACGAATACATCTCCCCCGAAAAATGGATATTTATATCTGCGTCCACACGAAAATGCCGAAAACGCTGTAGTCAATATGCCAGGCCTGTATGTGGCGCTGTAACGCTGCCACAGAAACACACCAAAACATGAAGACACGGAGCATGTGCATTAAACTCGTACGAGGTAAAACCAACACCCACAACAACACACACTTGTTGCTCACGGTAGTTGTGTAGTTTCAGAAGATTTTGCTGCAAAAGTCAAAACAAGCCCAGTAGCTGCTGCAGCACTAATGCGACGCTGTGTTCCACCATTTTTACTGTTGTTGTCGGGGTTGCGCAGGTGAGTTAAGGGTTAGAGGCGGGGCTACAGCGGCAGCGTTTCAGGAGAATGCGTATTCACCGTCCACACGGAGACGCAACAGGTGGCGTCTTCAGACTTTCCCACTCTGGGACCTGGTTTCAAAAAGTATCTGTTTCGGCTGCTAAATCTCCGTCTCCGTGTGGACACAAGGCGTAAAAAACTTTGCCGTTTACTCTGAAACCCGTCTCCGTGTGGACGGGACCTCAGAACATTAGTTTGAATCCACTGCTTCCTTCTTCTTCCTCGGACTCACAGCTGCAGTGCTGATGTTTTGATGTCCTCTGCTGGTTCTCTTTTGATGTTGTCTTTGATAAACATCTGTCCATTGTTAGAGGTAGGGACTTTCTTTGATTTACAGATTATTTTGACAGGAATCCCATCCTCTGATCTCATCCAAAATGTAATAATTTGTTCCTTTGGTAATACCCCATCTCTGCTAATGGAGGCATGGGCCAAAACATCCTTGGTGAAGGTAATAATTTCAATGGAAGTTTCAGATAAATGGTATTTTTTTGTTTTTTACACTGCTACCTAATTATTAGAATATGAAAAAAATAATCCACTTTCATATTCTTGCTGAATATTATCTTGTTTTTGCAGTGAAGCTTTATTATAGAAAAATGTTTAAAAGATTTTTCCTACTTAGATTGGAGATGATGATTATGGAAAACATTAAGAACTACACTAGGGATGCAACAATTAGTTGATGTTAAAAATGGTGTGGACTATGGGTTTTTCAAAGGAGTGAGGCATCTCCCAATAGCATTCATTGGTAAATGGAGGACATTTATATAGCGCTTTCATGACCTAAGCTAGGTCCCAAAGTGCTTTACAAGGAAACTCATTCACACACACACTCACCAATGTCTACTGAGCTGCCATGCAAGGCGCTAGCCACCATTGGGAGTAACTTAAGGTTCAGTGTCTTGCCCAAGGACACTTTACCAGGTGGACAGGAGGAGTCAGGGATCGAACCCACAACCTTACGATACACAGGCGACCCACTCTACCAGCTGAGGCACAGCCGCCCGCATTCATTCATTCATTCATATTCTTTACCTGCTTATCCAGGTGGGTCGCGGGGATCTGCTGGACTCTATCCCAGCTAGCACCCGGCAAGACGCGGAGTCCACCCTGGACAGGTCACCAACTAACACACAAAGACAGACAGATCACTCACACCTATGGTCAGTTTACAGCAGGGGTGTCAAACTCGTGCCATGGAGGGCCGAGACCCTGCAGGTTTTCTTTCCAGCCGGTCACTAAAGCAGGTGATTTGAATGATCAACACCCCCTTCAGTTAGAGGGAAGGAGCTCATCAGTGAGATCAGCTGCTGGAGAGATGGTTGGAAAGAAAACCTGCAGGGTCTCGGCCTCCATGGCACGAGTTTGACACCCCTGGTTTAGAGTAATCATTTCACCTATCCTAGTCTTTGGACTGTGGACTTGCCGGAGAACATGCACAGAAAGGTCCGAGCCGAGATCCGAACCCAGAACCTTCTTGCTCTGCGGTGTCAGGGCTGACCACTGCACCTCCATGATGCCTCACAGTAGCATTCAGCAGCAAGTACACAATATAGTGGTGGCCGATGTTAAATACAGTAAATAAAAGGATAACTTATCTATCTTTGTTCAGAACAAATTGGCACAGTTTTGTACATTTATAGTTTTATCAATTGTGAACACTGTGGTCGTCCTTGGAGATTTATTTTTGCAAATATCAGCAAAGTTGATTAAAGATGTATTTATCCATCTTTCTTGTCTTTATTATCAATAAGCACATAATTTAAATAACTTCTACTAAATTTAAAAGCTGATGGTTAAATAAGAGCCATTTCAGCCATTAGTTGACTAATTGTTAATGATTCATCAACTATCTAAATAGTCGTTAGTTGCAGCCCTAAGCCACACATACCTAGTTAACTAAGCCAGTGCACGTGATATTTCTCTGTGTGTATTTAAATGTGTGTGTTTTCACGGGAGGGTTGAGTGGCACAGAGTCGGCCCCTGCAGAAAGTAATTGTGCTGCATATGTATCAGTGTTTTAATATGCATTTAACATATTTTCTTGGAGAATAAATGGCGAATAACAATGTGCAGGCAATTACATGGTGGGTGGCTCCCTTCCAGCATCTGTCATTTCAGTCACTGTGTTGAATATCCTCATGTCTGCTCCGTTCCTCACCCTGAGCCGAGACTGGAAATTTTAATTTGCATTGTGTCCTGGCTCATCAACAATAAGCCAATAAAATTAAAATTTGGAGACTGTCTGAGAGATGTTCAGGAAATGTACATAGAAATCAGGAGCGTGAGTCCCCTATGATCAAGCATTAATAACTTTCTGAATGAATTTCTTAGTGTAAATGGCAGCAAGTCGCCCAGGGAAATGGGCTCGGTGTAGATATTGACATTGTGATCAAAGGAAAATGACAGAACAAAGATGACAAGGGGAGCAGCTTGGATAGTGGACGGTGGGGATGTTTGGGAGGGGTGTGGGGAATTAAAGTGATTTCTTATCACTGCTCATATCCACCGTGGACACTCGGTGTGTCACTCTGGTGTCTGAATTCACTAATGTTCAAAGATAATTTGAGCTGGGGAAGCAGCTTTACAGCAGCTCTGAGCACACTGGAAAATAACTGTCTACAGGCAAAATGTAAGCCAGCATTAACATTTCCATTTACTTTACACTGGTTTAAGTGGAGACTATACATATTTGATTAGTGTTGTGTGATGATGTAAATTCTCTTATGCACCATTAAAAGCATAAAGTGTTCCTTTAACAAATAGGCTCGTCATGAATCTCTGATGCTTGCGCCGTACTTAAACTAATTGTGTTTCTCTGTGGTGAATAATACCAAAGAGCCATTTATATGAAGAGTGGGTTCGCGGTGCTGCTGACTACACATGCGGGTTGGGAGCTAGGAATGACAAATGATGCAGCGTTGTGAATTTATTGATGTGCGATACTGACTTCAGCACTTCAGCAGTCGTTGCTACATGGATAAACTTCAGTGCAGTGCTCACGATTGTAAACAGGCTTTGATTTGCGGGGCATTGCCGTGGATGGTGAAACGACTATAACCAATTTTTCTCTCAGACTTTGATATTGATGTTTCACATACACTGCTTCCCCTTTGAAAATAATTGATCACTGCTGACTACTACGTACGTGAACGTTATTCAGAGTCTTTTATTTAGGTCAGCGTTGTGAAATGTGCTCCATAGTTTTATTAAGGTGCTTACCTCCATACATCTTACAACATACCGATCTTGTTTCTGCGTCTTACGTCATCCAGTTAATATCCTAAGCATTTTTTGTGGGTCGTATTATTCTGCAGTGGCAGCAAATTAATGCCTATGGTAATTTATGAAGTCAAAATTAAGTTTTCCTTCCGATCGGGGTATATTTCCATGAAAGATTAATGTTTGAAGTTTAAAACACATCAATCTTTCACAGGGCCGGACTGGGTTAAACTGTTCTGAGGCCCTCGGAGTCAAGATGAATATCAATTACTGAACCACATGATTTTGATCTGTTCCTTAGTGTTTTTTTTTAAACTGCTCATATTCTGAAGTCCAAACATTTTTCATCAGGCTAATTGACAGATTTTGCTAATACTGATGAAAAATTTACAGTTATGAAAGTAATAATGGGTTGGTATTTGTTATAGCTTATTAGTGGGTGCCCAAACTGAATTTTACTGGCAACGTTATGCAAATGCCTTGATAAATGTGTAAAATAAGCTACAACAAACTTTTTAATTAGTTCTCAAAACCAGGATGTGACTGTGAAAAACTCTGATATTCAACGACTATATCACAGAGCCTGCTGGCATCTCTATTAGCATCCGCTCAGCAGGCCCAGTGGAGGCCTGGCACTCAGTGCCACTTCTTCTAGTGCCGAGATGGAGGTGCCAAGCTGACTTAATTTCACCACAACTGTCTGCCGACGCCTTCAACTCAACAGCTCTCCACTTTCTTCTTTTAGTTCAGTGGAGTCTACGCCTCTTTCTCACTCCAGCCAGCAAAGCCCTGGCACATTTTCTATATTAAAGCTGCTTTAAGTGGTATAATTGATGGTAAACTTGAGTTGCAGCTTTCCAATCGAAGCTTCACCTGAAAGAGAGCGAGGAGAGAACATCACAATCACATTTTAACAAACACCTCACATCCACCAATTAAATTATAACCTGCAATAACACCAAGCAACATAAAAGGGAACACATTTATCACACTAAGAGAAAGCACCTACAGTCATGATCATGTTCATAATAGAGCACTAAAGCGCTATGAGTACACTCATGCTGGGCCGTGTGGAGGTGGTGGCTCAATGATCGGAACCATTGGCTTGTGACATTTTTGGAAGTGAAGTGTTATTTCTAAATAAATTGGATAAAATATGTGTTGATCTTTTTTATATTTAGACCACATTACCCATGAACTTGAAACACAGGTACAGATAGAGGTAATACCTGCCTGTACAGATCCAAAAGCGCACATCTGATACCCAAAGTGTACTTTATTGTAGACATTAAAGGTTTATTGTCAGTATTTTAAGTACATCTCTTTTTAATGGAACTTAAATGTGTGACAGCTTGGGTGATAATTGAACTGTTTGCTTTTATTTTCTCTCACATATAAGATTTTGCTAGCCTGGGGATTTGTGAGAAATCTGACTGCCTTTGTTTTGTGCCCTGTCAGACTTTCTTTAAACAATCATAATGCGTTTGATTTCAGGATTTTACATGGTGAGTGAAATGTTTTAGACTGGGTTAGAGTGAAAACTCCAGAAATAAGGACCAAACTGCCTCCATAACACTTTTTAAGCTACTGTAGATATTGCTTATTGGTTATGCTTGATTATGTAGAAACTGACAGAGATAGAGAGGGCGAGCAGTCACAGGGGAGATGCGAGTGTGTGTTGATGCACGGCAGTGTGTTGTTGCTGGTGTGTTGTGTGACTGAGTTAGTTAGCTCGACTTAGAATACAGTTAACATGCTCAGCTGAACCCTGAATGCACTCAGGGCCATGATAAGCGACGTCACGGACCATTTACTTCATATGCAGAAAATGAAATCTACATTTAAATCCGACAAGTTAAAAGGTAGCAGTAATCCGACCCGCTGTGCCTATGTAATTGAACAACAGACAGTAGCGCATCTGCTTGGAGAGATATCACATGACTTCCATATTTACATTTGTTATCCCTTGCCTTGCACTAGAGAATTAATGGGGAAAATTAGGATCCTGCCCAAGGCGGTAAACAAAGAATTAGATATTTGAGCAGTACAGGGCTTCTGTAAAATGTTGTCAAACCTCTTCTCAGAACACTAGTGACACAAATTCAATTCGCTTCATTTTGACACTCATCGGAGACGCTGTGATGCCGAGGTAGCATCATCTTGAATATCATAATTTAGTATTAGCATTAGCAAAACAGTTTATTTATTATGTTGTGACAGAAAATCTCTTGGGAGCGTGTGACGATGTTATTTCATCACGAGAACCCCACTTCACGCAGATCCTCTTGTCATTATAAGGGAGTCGGGTTTTAAGCTGTGACTTTAAGGTAGTTTAGTACAAAAAACATCCTCAACCTGCGGCCAAAGATGGAGTTCATGAGTGATTAGCTTCCATACTGGCCTGCGGGTGAATTCCACCTGAGCTTAGTCTCCTGTGTCTCTCCCAATCAGCATCTCAGAGGAAGTTGGCTGATGTCACCAGAGGTTCTTTAATTTATTATAGCGCTGAACAGCCGGGGAAAACTCAGCCAGCGCGGGGCATGTTTAACAAGCTGAAAAAAAAAAAGTTGTCCATGGCTTAACTTTTCACCGGCCAATCAGATTTTTGTGGTTCTCACTTTCCCTACCAGAGTGTTTTATTCATGAAGTCCTGTCTCAGATGTGCAGCATGGATGAATTGACTGCAGCCACACAGAGTGCTGGCATTTTCTGTTTTATGTTTGCTATAATTTCCAATTTAGTTTGCACAAAAAGTTTCCAGTAACATCATGAATGTCAATTTCAAAGATGAGACTAAACAAAATGGACCTCTGTGAGTCCAGCCATTACTCTTCAAAGTGAGAACAGGGAAGAAATGTTGTCGCTGGGTTTGAAAATTGAAGTCAAAGCAGAAATGCCAAGAAGTGCAGTACCACCCATGGCCACTAGATGCTGGGTCCAAAACAAATCTGGTTCCACTGGACTTAATTTAAAAGTCAACTTCACTCATTAAATACTAAGCCAATGATTTTATTCCTCAAGTTGTTGTGATATCATTAGCTAAATTCACTTTTTCGTATCAGTGTTTTTATTGTGAAAATAATTTCACAATTAAGTAAATTTGAGATGACAAAGACATGTTTATTTTGCGCTGTGGTGGGTTTAGTTGACAAGTCTTGGATAGACCCGCCCCCTCCATCCCTCCATCCTCTCCAACTTTGCACTCTTATCCAATTACATTTCCTTCTAGGTCCAAAAAAACCAAGATGGTGGTGGCCAAGTGCTAAACATGAGGGTTCAAAATGCTTCTCTGCAAAGGGTGATGTCACTGTGGCTACATCATAGACTGTATATAGACTTGGACAAAGCCACGAAGCTCAAACATGAGGCTAATTGAAAAGGGAATATAGTGTAATACTCCCGATGGCCACTAGATGCTGGCTTCAAAAAACTCTGGGTCCAATTTACTTCAATGCAATGACCTTAATTTTTAATCCTGTAATACTCAGTCGATACATTTAATCCTTCTGATGTGAGTAGTAATGTCAGTTCTCCTGAGTGATCTGGTGGTCCGTCAATTAAGAGGCGTGGTTACTTTGAGGTTCAAGGGTCAGACCCGCCTCCTCACTCCTCCCTTCATATCCAAATATGGTCACTTCTGGCTCCAAACAACCAACATGGCACCATCCAAATACCAAACTCCTGGCTTCAAAATGCAAGTCCACCAACCATCGGATGACGCCATCCCATCTATGTACAGTCTTTGGCCTACATCGGTGGTCCCCAGGCCTGGTCCTCGAGGGCCCCTATCCTGCATGTTTTAGATGTTTCCCTCTTCCAACACACCTGATTCAAATGACCAGCTCATCATCAAGCTCTGCAGAAGCCTGATTATGATCCTGATCATTTGAATCAGGCATCTAAAACATGCAGGATAGTGGTCCTCGAGGACCGGAGTTGGGCACCACTGGCCTACATCCATATATTATGTAGAGTCTATGGCAACAACTGTGTTGCATCACATGCGAGTCAGATATCAAAATGTGACTCTGTTTAAACTGAACTGACATTTAAACTAATGACTATTAAATTAAATATTTATCCATTCAGCTATCTCCTCTGTACAGTGAATTTCTAATAGTAATTTGTATGACTGTGATAATGCACTGCTAGTTTCCTTATTATCTGCTTCATGCGTAAAACTAATTTCACATGTCTGATTATGTATTGCACTACCATAAAATATTAAACATAACCAGCACACATACAGCTTGTTTTGTCCCTGATATATGCGGGTAATAAAATGTACGTTATTATCTCCTCACTTTTTCCCTCACACCAGTCAGTGGGAAATTGTTTAAAACAAAGGACTTGATGCCAATCCTGCTGAAAAGGTTCTCGAGGAAAGGGCCATATTCTGCCCCAATGTTCTCAGCCTTTCATCTACCAAAATTAGACTTCAGGCAATCATTTTATCCACAGGCCTCAGTGTTTCCTCTATCTAAATTCCCAAATGACTGAAGTCTTTTTTTGTCCTGGCTGGGAATGAGAGAGCTCTTGTAGAGGTGGCCGGCGGGCTTCCTGATTGATTAGAAGTCTTCACAGGGAAAAGAGCTGAGTGGTTGTGAGTCTCGGAGCCTGTGTGAAACACCGGGTGACACAGGCCACGCGGGTTACAGCTGAAAAATGCACACCTTGAAAATCTCTTTCCTGAAACAAGCACAAAGTGTGCTGATTTGGGTTGTGTTGAGAGGGGGAGGCAATTCACGTAAATGCTCCTGGGATCTTTCGCAGGTGTCTGTGCAGGTGCTTTTGAATCCACTGGACCAGTGCATCCCTGCACCGTGAAACACTCTGACACTAAACTATATACTCAGAACTGAATACAGCCCAATATAAACACTGCTGACCTATTTTGTCAGTGTAAGGGAAAACAAAAATTAATAGTTTCTGAGCCATGTAGGGTTCTTTACCTTTCATCGTACCAGAGGACAAATAACTGTAGCACAAAGCAAAACACAACGCAGAGGGAATGAATCTAGCATCCGACTTCAAAGCTTACATGTTCCCAAACAGTCGCAGCTCCATCAATGCACAAAGGCCTCTGAGTGAGTTTAATGATGGTCCTATACTTATATAAAAATCTCTGTTGCTACATGCCTGGAAATTGGAAAGAGTACACAGTTCGGATTCAATGAGTTGTTTCCGTGGAGGCCCCCGTGCTGACTGGAAGAAGCAAAAACAAAATACCCAACATGATGAAACGAAACCAGACGCAGCACACAGTGTTAGACCGCCGAGAGATGTGTTTATTGTGCGACTGGGACGTGATATTTCAAGAAGATTTTACAGCTTCATCACTGTGTGAAAAAAGTGTGAGCTGTCCGTTTGTTTTGTTTGTACTCGGGAATTCCTGTTTTATTGTTTCTTTGTTTGGAGAGATGGGGTATTACTCAAGGATCTAATGTTTAAGTCTGGACCAGATTACAGGATGGGATCCCCAAGTCTCTGATGTTTTACAAGATAGTTTTGTTTGTACACCACAAGAGGGAAACAGGTATCCAGACTATAGTATAAGTACCGCTAGATTGGGTCTTGGCAGAGGTTTGCTCTCTCTGAGGGTTTTCCAGTTTGAGTATATTATAAATGTGTCACTAAAATACTTCAGATTCTGTAAGTTTTAACCATAGTAGCATCTCAAGGGATGGCAATGCCAGTATTGATCTTTTGGTTGGTCCTTTAGTTGGGAGATTTCTCACTTGACAAGTAAATTTCCTTTACAGTGTATCCTAGTGACTGTAGTGACCCCTGGACTTTGTCTTAGCTAGATTGATTGCCATGAAATCTGGATTTGTAGTAGCTTTGGTGTCCTCCATAGACTGTATGAACAATGCTAATGCACCTGTTGGTTTGTGGACTTGTGTTTTGAAGTCAGGAGTTTGGCATTTGAACATTGCTGTGTTTGTTTTTTGGAGCCAGAAGTGACCATATTTGAACCATATTTGGAGCCATATATGGATACAAAGCGAGGAATGAGGAGGCGGGTTTGGCCATTGACCCTGAGGACACTGACCAATGTGTATGAGTCTTACTGGAAACCAGACCTACACCCCTAAATATTTCTTTTTTTGAAGCTTAATATCTACTTAAGGATGTTTTTTTTCCAGAGGGACCACCAGATCACTAAGAACTTTAGTTAATGACATCAGCTAGCATCTAGTGGCCATGTAAAGTATTGCACTTTTGTTAACTTCTGCATCGGGCTTATTGTTGAGCCCCGGTTGCTTTGTCCAGTTCTATACAGAGTCTATCTTACTGATCTGAGAGCTTGGCTTGTTGCTTGGTAATTTTAATCTCATGCTGCCAGAAATTCCAGTTTCCCACTTTAGCGTAACAAACACCGGAAACATTTTTGTTTGCTACAATTTAATTCCACTGTAACAAACTGGCGGACCTGCGGGAAATAATCCGTCACTGAGTCTATCAACCCATTGGTGTCAGGCCAAACGGAAAATCCTTGTCTATACAAACTGTGACAGCAGTTGTGGCAATGTTTACCGATGCCTCTGTGGACCATCTTTTAGAGCTTCACTTAAGGGTGTAGCAGCTGCTCAAACACTTACTGTTGGTTGGACAAATGACATCATGTCAAATAATGAGGAAGAGCCACTGTACAAGAGAATCCATAGCTAATTAGAGCAGCTGGCTTTTAAGGCCGACAGTTTGACGAGGACATCAAGAAAGCATGTACGCAGTGTGTCGATACTGTTTATGTTGCTCCCTCTTGCTCCCTCACACCGCGCTCAGCAATATTGGATGGGTTTCATTACCTATAAAACAGACTGAGTGGACAATGAATGAATGCCACGATGCGGTTAGGGTTTGGAGGCTTCACCTTATCTGTGGCCAAAATGATTAAAGTAAAAGCAACACTGTGTAAAAATACTTCACGGATATAACTATGGCTGCTCGCTGTTCGCCTGAAGAAACTGATTATGTATCAGCAAACAGAGACCATGTGTTGGGCTTGATTTTAATTGAGTATTCATTCTCATTTAAGTTGACACAAGGGTTTCTTGATATACAAAAGAATAACTGCTGTTAGTCATGCTAATTAAAGTGTGTTATTTATTGGCTTCGGCTTGAATGATGGATGTAAGTGCTGTGAATGAACAGGGAGCTGTATTATTTTAGGGAATTGGCTAATTGAATTTAGCTCTTATAAACCTTATCAATATATATGTAATGAACCGCTAATGCTCCGCCTGTAAAATTGGCACTGATCAATGTTGACATTTTCTCGGCTCCGCTTTGATTATCCTGCGGAGACTGGCTTCATCATGAACATATGGCAACCCCCATCTCCTACATTAATGTGCTCTTGATTCGATTGCTATAATACGTTTCAGGCACTGTCAAATATTTTGATGGGTCTCAGAATTGTTTCATTGCCTTTTCGCCTAGAGTTAAATTCAGAAGCTATATAAACCCCTTCAGTCTATTCAATGAAAAATTTATACATTCTCACCAGGTTTCATGCACTCCTCCTCTTCTTCAGCAGCATTGCTCTCATTAAACCCTAATTTTCCTCAGCCACGTCCCGTTCGCTGTGTGGTTGCAATCATCAAACAGAAGGGAGATGTTAATTATGACGGATTAATTTTATCTTTAATTAATCATTAATGTTGGTTTTAATTTAGGTTAAATTGGACTTAACAGAACACACCGAGTGCTCCTTTTCCAAATGGGCTTGTTCCCCAAACAGGTGTAGTGGTTGGGAATAGAGAGTATTTTTGTATAGGTGGTAGTTATTATGGTTAAGATTTTATATAATAATCCACTATTTTCTGTTCTTGTGAGGCAAATAATTTGTAGGATAATTACTTAATTTATTGTTATAACATTTGGATACAAAGCTAATTAGGTTCTAAGAAAGAGAAGTCTGAGCAGTACTTTTGAGACTAAATAAACCCCATAGAAACTATTGCACATGGTCTGATGTGCTTACTTAAAGACAATCAATTCATGTCAATATGAACTTTTCGCCCCACGCTCAAAGGAATATCAAATAAAAAGTGACAGCCCTAATACAAAGCCAATATATTACCGTATTTTCTGGACTATAAGCCGCTACTTTTTTCCGACACTTTGAACTTAAACACCGGTGTTTCTCATGTATCGGCGGCACGAAGCTTGTTGGCTTTTTACAAGCTAGCAAGCTCCGTGCCGCCGATACATTTAGCGTCGTCACATCAGACCCGGTCAGAGTGGACCACATGAAACTGTTTGAATAAATTCAATAGTGACTTATAGACAGGTGCGCTCAATAGTCCAGAAAATACGGT
>OOFC01051248.1:79150-113047 GCA_900323345.1 Pseudochromis fuscus
TTGTTGCTTTGTCCTTTTTTTTTTTTTTTTTTTTTCAGACAGCTGTGCTGGGAAGTGGATAAACTAATCACCAGCTCAAACTTTTCTGAAAACTGTCAAATTGATTTTCTCCGGTGTGAGAACAGAGCACTCAGGCCTAGAGGAGTAGGAGGGGAAGGATGAGAAGAAACAGTCTCCTTGGTATCTCCTAGTGCAGTGGTGTTTCCATACAGTCTTGACCTTTTTTCCCTTAAAGCCCAATTTTCTAGACAGCACTCCATCAGATAATTACTCCCGGCTTTCACAGAAGCTCATGTTGTCAATATGCTAATAGCTACCGCATGACCCAACAGGTGGATGGTTATTTTCTGTTGCAAATATGGCATACATGCATGAGCCCCATGTAATCCTGCCATATGGTAGAAGTAACACACCAGACGTTGGCTGTATTTGCAGCTTTATAGATTGTCAAGTGTTGGGGGGGAAACAGGGGGGTTGATCTCAGAGCTATTGGCTTCATCGGCTCGAGCGCACGAGCGAATCGTTGCATTGACACCAGGGTAGTTCTTGCACCATCAGTCAGGCAGCCCATCTCATCACACTGTTTATTCATCCATGGTAAGCAATAACAACCTTCATGCTAGCCTGAGCCTCTTCCTATAATTACTCAACCATATAGGACCGAGATATAGGCACCTGGAGAGTGTCGGCCTGCTCAGGCTCTCACGGAGGAGCAGTGGGATGCTCCGGAGCAGGTACTGTAGATGTATCCTCACGGAGCTCTGAGTGAGCAGATAATGGCCTCATATGCATAATACTGACAAGGGTTAGATTGTACTCTTCCTGTTCACTGACAGCATGTTGTGATTCATTAAGTGGGAGCCTGAATTCAGATTAAATTAGTCAGTACTTCTTGCTTAAAGGGCAGTGGGCCAGCTGAATATATCAAGAATTTCTCTATGCACTTTTCTTAGGCTTTGCATAATGACCTATATGGTTGTTTTATGTGTTAGGTTCAAAGCTCTTCTTAAATTGGTCAAAATTAACTTGAAACTTCATCCTCAAGCAAGATTTTTTTAAACAAACAACTAAAAAATGTTGGGTTGTCTTCACCCAGAACTGGGTAATATTGGACTGACTACATTTTAGGTTCTTTTAACCGAGCAAGATAGGTGGATTTTACCAAACCTTTTGTCTTTTTGACTCAGCATTTTGTAGTTCTTACCTAAAAACCTACAAAATGCTGGGTAAAAACAACAAAGTGTTGAGTAAAGTCAACAACATGTTGGGTAAAAACAACCAATCTTTTGGGGTTGAATCTTTTAACCCTTTAATTCCAATCGTAGCGTCGGTGATACATCTGCACATGCGTCTTTGGATTACCGTAATTATGTCAGTTTGTGCAATCAGAAAAATTCCAATGTTTCCCAAGAGCTGAGATGTTGCACTTTACAGTTAATATGGTCTCATTACAGTAATTTCACTAGCGCCTCTCACAGAAGCTGGCAAAGTAGCCGATTTACTATATACTATTTACTATACACTATATATTGTTAGACTGTTATAACAGTGACGCTGAAGCAAGAATAGCAGAAAATCACAAAAACAGATTTTGATTTTAGAGTTTTAGTGAACAAAAACACTGCAATTACACCTGAATGTTAGATTTTGCATGTTAAATTTGAATTTAAATTCAAAAAAAGCATAAAAAGCCCAGGTGGAAATTTTCAGCCTCAGGTGTTAAAAGGGTTAAAGATGTCACCTGATCCGTTAATTACACCAGGTTGCAGTCGACAACATGGCACCGTCTTAAAAGTTTCAATGTGAAATATCAGATCACGACATTGGAAAGGTGAGAATAATATAGGCAGTGAAATACGTTTAATGGGTAGAGTAGTTTTCCCAAAGGGAAGAACATGTGACATGAAGTCAAGCAGGTGACATATGAAGACCAATTACAGGACCTGTGCCGCCTGAAAGTCAGCGTGTTGCAGCTCACAGTGCTTCCCTATTTCAGGAGTGAAGATCTGCTGCTATTAATATTGCACCTCCTCCTGAACAGCAAAGGATATCAGCGCCTCAAATTGACAGAGGCACACAAAGGCCAGTAATCAAAAGCCCTTATACTGTAATGAGCCAGAAATATTAAACAGTACATCCTTGCTTTTGATCCACGGTACCACCTTTGGGTATGATAATAAGTCGGATGCTAATGCGTGAAGTACTAACAATAGAGACTAACTGCTCCGGATAGCAGCTGAATGCTGAGTATGAATTCAAGATCCGGTCACACACAGTTGTTGCAGAGCATTCAGTCACATCAGAGACACATGGTCGAGCAAGTCCGAGATGTACTGACTGTGACGCCTGACGACTCTTTGAATGATTTAACTGAACTGCAGTGTAGCGTTAGGAGAGCAAAAATATCATCAGGCCAACAAAAGAAAAACAAAGTACTGGTAATGAAATTGTTGTTTTTTTTTCAATTGGGTAAACACACAATTTTATTGCCAACCCAGGGATAAATCTTGACATACATGAGCAGCGTTGCTAATGAACCAAACAGAAAATTTTGGGCTACATGCAAATATCAAAAGATGCTGTTGTCAGCCTCCATCATCTTCTCACCACACTGAGCACAACAAAACAACAACACATCATTTGCCACTGTACTGTAAAGCTACAAAGAAGCCAAATCATTTGAAAATGTGGCTGCTTGTTAGGTTTATGAGGTGCACATTTCAGTGCTCAGACTTTAATGTATTGCATAATACAGCAGAGCATGATAGTCATGTACCCAATGCAGTGAAATGCAATTGGCTGCTGGGATACAAGGTTAAATGGACCAGTGTGTATTTATATATTTTTTTTATTTGTCAGTAGCCTAATGCAAAGTTTAAGGGCGTCAGGCAGCCTGACAGAAATGCACAAATATCAGCTGTAACATCATTAAGCATCATCATCTGTTATTTTCAAATGTCAGCTCAATTTTGTCCTGACCAGGGCTTCTTCTGTTTATTTAGGTACACACTGCAGATCCTTTGATCCTCCAGTCAGCACTCTGTCGAGCCTTTAGAGTGAGAAAAAGTTGCTCAAAGTAAAACCTAAAGGATGTGAGGAAGCTTAACAATGCTCGACACTTCACTAGTTCTGTCCGTTAAAAAAAAATCTATCAGCAGAGAGATAATTAGATAATTAGAAGTGGTTTAAGTGCCAGTGTGTTGTCAGACAGACAGTATATGACCCACATGCCAAAACACAGGCTCCTTCTTTTTGCTGTCGAATTCCCCCACAATGCTCTGGATTTACTGTTTGTGTGCTGTCGGATTTGTGTCCAAACAGACTGTCTGAACTGTCTCGCTGCTGGATTACCTGATTCTGGGTCTCCTGAAATCAAGCTTTATCAGGCAGTCTTTATTCATCAGTATTCAGGACTGTTGGCGAGTGCTGCAGAACAGCTGTCAGCGTTTGTGGTGGTCTGGACTGAACGCTGGGTGTTAGCGGTAAGCTGTTAGCTGTAGGTAGGTTCGATTGGTTAGCCAGGGGCTCTGCCACGCTCCTGCTCCAGATGTTGCCTCTGGACTATTAGCTAAGCTCGTCTACTCATGGCCAGGTCTCAACATGAAAGCCAGGGATTCTTACTTCTTGAAATTCTTGGCTTAACATAAGAAACTGAATATACTGTATAAAAGATGTATGCTGATATGAAATGTGAAGCCAATGTGAAAGTGTAAAAATATGCAATTCCAGCGTCTAGATGGTGGTTTGAATTAAAAAATCATTCACCCATTAAATACAGTCAGTCATACTCATGTCATTAGGTAAAGTCACCTCTTCTTATCAGCGTCCTGGTGGCCCAGCTGAAAATAATTTCATAATTAAGCAGATAATAGGCTTCGGTTAGAAGTACATTTGAGGGCCTGGCTTCCCACCTCCTCACTCTGTGCTCTTATACAAATATAGTCACTTCTGGCTCCAATGAACAAAGATGCTGACGGCCAAATGCCAAACTTACAGCTTCAGAATAGTGGTCAACAAAGCAATGAGTGATGCCACAGTTGCTATGTCCATATATGACTAATGCCACTATTACTAGAGAGACGGCAATACTGAAATCTCTTGTTCATGTTAACCTTGACCAGCCTTTCTGAAGGATGTCTAACCTATGCAGGAATATTAACTGAAGCAGATGTCTTGATGTCTCCTCCTTGCTTTTCTGTTTTTAACAATGTTATCAGGCCCCTTGTTAGCAGACATGCTCCACTTTTGTTGTCCAGGACCATGGACAGTGGCCATTTCTCAATACAAAGTACACAAGTCCATATTCGCGTACTTACAAGTTGGACTCTGAAGTATGGTCTTGCGGGAACGGATGAACAGTTGTGTGATTTCTCTTCCGCCGCCATTGTCGCTGTTGTGAAATGGGTTATTCGGTTGCCCCAATTTGACACAAGTCTGGTTTGATGCAGTCTTGATAATGAAGGGGGAGTGAGAACACATCTAGGTATTTCATGCGTTTTCAACCAGATGTGTACTTTGAATTGGAACAGTACGTGGTCTCAGACTGATGACTTTTCATGAGTACGCAAGTATGGACAAGTATGGACATATTGAGAAACGACCTGTATTTAGAAATGGACAAGCAACCAGGTCTTAAAAATGAGGCCAATGTGGAAATGAAAAAGGTGCAATACTCTGGATGACCACTAGATGCTGGCTCCCATAAACTCTCCAACTGACTTCAGTTCAAAAGTAGCTAAAGTCCATTCTAATTAGTGATCAGATGGTCATCTAAAAAAACAAAACACCAGTATGTAGATAATAGTCTTCAAAAAGAGAAATATTTCGGGGCGTTATTAGTTTGATTAACAGAACTCGAGACTCATACACATTGTACACAATCCTCTCCTCACTTTTCCCTAAATATCCAAATATGGTTACTTTTGACAGCAAACAAACCAACATGGCGACACTCAAACACCAGACTCTTGGCTTCAAAATGTGAATCCACAAACCAACGGGTGACATCACATTATTCCTGGACAGATTGTACATGGACCAAACCTTTGAGGTCCAAGGAGTCTGTTTTGTTCTTCATTCTTCTTGGATCAGAATTGTATGTGCATGAACAATTACTAAGCCCATTCGTAGAAACACCTTATGTCCCAATCATCCTCTTCAGGCAACAAGAAACTCATTGATAAAACATACACATGATGGATACTCTGTCTTCTGTAAGTTCAAGTTGTGTGAGTAATAATAAGTGTTGGCGCTGGAGTTTGTTGGTCTCTGCTCTCGAGAAAAATCCTCCCATTACAGGATTTGTTCAGGGCATGTGCCTTTGCTTTGCAGACATTATAATGGGGGCACACGCCTATAATCACTTGATTTACCATCAATAATCATTGCCAGCAATCTCTTCCAAGCCCTCCATCAGGATTTCTATCTGATTTTAGTGGATAGGCAAATCCCCACTGGCAAGCATGAAAATAACAAATTATTTTTCAAAAGGCACACAAATATTTTAACAAAAAATTTTAATAACTCAAACTGGATTAGTGTCGTTGTGCAATTAAGTGCCCACTCACATCCTGACCCTCTAATTAGGTTGTCGACTGGCTCCATCCACTGTTAAGAATAATTGTTATTCTCAGCCTGCTCCAGATTTCAGCCAACAAAGAGCTATTATAAGACTGACTTTGATGTTGTCATGTGACCGTTGTTTGGAGGCTTTTGTAGGTTAATGGAAGGATAATCGGGAGTATTTGATCTCAGTGGAGTAGCTGGTATTAGCCTGTGACAGACATGTCTTGCCTCAGCAGCAATCTGCTATGTTTTCACTTTGAATTACTAACTGTTAAAGTGTTATTTAAATCTATATCGTTGGGTCAACAGCTGGATTTGCTTTACCTCCAGGGCTGTACTGATTTACTTAAACGTACCAAAAGGTAAGAAAACCCTGTATCATATATATGCAACACTTTAACCCATGAAACTAATGTTCAAACATAACATTACACTATTTACAGTACCACTAAGTATAGAGGGATGTATCGCTACAAGGACAACTACAGTTTATATGACTGGTAATGAACACTGATACGTGAAATATACTCCTAGAATGAATTTTTGTACATTTATTTGAATTCAGTGATATAAAAAGAAATATTTGACATGATATTTATAAAGTTGTTGTAGGTATAAAGGCTGTTAGGTCTCCAACCAAGCCAACATTGAACACACCAGTTGATGGAAATACAAATTGTAGTCATTGTTTTTAATCTGACGACACAGAAAGACTCTGAACATGTGATTGTCTAAAATGTTACATGTTACAATGTTTTTATTTTCTTATTCTTATTTTTGTGAAACGAATAGAAAACACAAAGTAATTACATACATACATTGACAGCTTGTAATATTGAAATCGCATAAGAACAATATCAGGTTTGTGTAGCTTCCACATGCTGAGCCCATGTGATGTCAGAGATGATGTCAGAGATGATGTCATTTTAGCGGGTGGCTGTGGCTCAGGTGGTAGAGTGGGTCGCCTGTGAATCATAAGGTTGTGGGTTCGATCCTAGGGTCCTCCTGTCCTCATGTCGAAGTGTCCTTGGGCAAGACATTGAACCATAAGTTGCTCCCAATGGTGGCTAGCGCCTTGCATGGCAGCTCGGTAGCCACTGGTGTGTGAGTGTGTGTGTGAATGGGTGAATGAGTTGCCTTGTAAAGCGCTTTGGGACCTGACTTAGGTCATGAAAGCGCTATATAAATGTACTCCATTTAGCATGATGTCAACCAATCAAAAAAAACAAAAAAATTCCCCGATACCTCTGATTGGTCTAAATATTTAATGAAATGCTCCGTGATGGGAGAATTCTGCTTAGTTGTATGATTTCTTTTTTTTTTCAAACAGTCCTATGAATCATATGTTGTAATCTATTTAGCAAGGTTTGACCATAGGTTTCCTTTAAAGCTCACCCTGAGAAGGCAGTAAGGTAAATATGTTCATAGTTGTATTAATGTTTGGGGATTATCAAGAAGAACTTACCTCCCTTTTGCAGCCTATGTGTATAGTGTTATTATAAGATTGCAGTTTGAACTCACTGTAGGAGAATCCACATTAACACAAGCAGAGTGCACAGTGTGAGGTGCCTCTGTGTGAAGTGAAAGGAGACACATTCAGCTTGGCTTTCATTTACGCCATATTCATATTTCCAGTGTCCAAATTCCTGACTTGTTTTCATTGTAAGACCACAAGACAGTTTGTGACATCAAGCACAGTGGACAAATGACCAAAGACAAACACCCCACATTCCTCCATTGTTGTAAAAATAAAAAAAAGAGAGAGAGAGAGAAATTCTTTTGGCTTTTTCTCGGCATAATCCTGCTACTTTCAGCCTTTTCTGGTGCAGTACACACCATCATAATTACCCATCATGATTTTCCGTGTACTCTGACAAATACAGCAAAACATTTTAATGAGGTTTTCCCAACGACTTCTCATATGACTCGTATTATTCTCCAGCAGAAATTAAATATTCATGTCAAGAGTGTTTGTTAAAATGTTATCCCATAAAGCAGGATTGTTTTCCTGGGATAGGAAACATGGTCAGATATATATAGAAAGAATAAACATTACTGAAGAAATATTTGCTCATGCCTGTACTCTATATTTTTTTTATTTAAAATCTTTCCTTTAGTTACTTTTACTCTCTGAACAGTGGCATCATTGGGTGATCTAACCTCTTCTTTGTTACCCTATCAGGACATTTATATTCATACAGCATCAAGATTTAAATCAGATTCTACTCAACTCAACTTTATTTACAGAGCACTTTAAGAAAAAGCATGGTCGGCCAAAGTGCTGTACACAAACATAATTCAGTTCAATTTAATTCAATTGTATTTATATAGCACCGAATCGCAATCAAAACACTTTACATCACAAGGTCAAGGCCTTGCGACACCATCAAAATAAGAGTCAGAGATTGAACCCTCCTGACTGATCCCCCATCCATGCGCAAGCACTTTGGCAGTTGGTATTTCTATAATAGAATGAAATATAGCAGCACTCTGACTTATGATTATTATAATTAGGAACTGGAGTTGGAAACACAAACAATATGTTACTATAGAAAATTGTCAGCATGCCTCCTGAGTACAGTCATTTTCATGTCGGTTCAGCGGCTCAAGGTTTAAATAAGCTCCTGGAGTGAAATATATTATATGTTTTATTGAGTTTCTGGATTAATTTATTGTGAGTTTTCTCATATTTTAACAATTTACCATTGTAAACTTGGGATAATTGATTAGTTACTGACTAATTCTTTGATATACATTACTGAGAAGGTGAAATTTACAACAATTTACATTGTCTGGTTTCGTCAAGATCATTTTCTGGGGGTTCATATTGTCTTTAATAATAGTTAAGAGATCAAAGATTAATGCTCTACTTTGCACAGTGTGTTATTGTTTCAGCTCAGTGTTGTATTCTCCAACTCCTCTTTCTTTTGTTACTGTGTCTTCAAACCGCATTTTATATGGGTTACCACACACTGCCAATTAACTATGGTGGTCTCCTCTGGGTGATTAGGGGAATGGATTAGGTTAGAGGCAGATGAACGATGACATGATGAAAAGGGAAGAGTGAACAAGTAAGTAAAACTATGGCACACAGGGCCTCATGCAGGAAGCAGTATACAAGCACATTTCCTCTTATTTTTCTTGGTAGACACTGATTTCTAGGATTTGCTAATGTTCTCTTATCTGCATGAATACAGTTTAAGATGCTTATATCATGCAAAATGTGCCTTCACTAAGTGTTTTGTCTGTAACTGCATCACCGGAGGGGTCCTGGCAGTGGATCACTGCCTGTGTCTGGGCATCAGAAACTGATGCCCCTGCAGAAGCATCACTGTGTGGTGGAGCATCTGACTGGACACCTGTCACTGTTACCTCTCCAGCTTTTTCTTTAATTCTCAGGTCTACCTGTGAGACTGCTACCTCCTCCTGTCCTCCTCCACTTGTCATCGTGGACATCTTGGCTTGGGAAATGTGCTTTTCTGGCTTCCATTTTCATGTCAAACTATTTTCTTTTAATTTTAGCTACTGTGCCTCCCTCCGCTGACACAGCATTTACAGCATGACAAATCTTTTCCCATTGCCGTTTTTTTTTTTTTTTTTTTCTGTAACGCCAGTACTGATGCTCTGGAAAATCACATTTACTATAAGTTGATTTAACAGAACCTACACTTCATCTTTGCTGAAGTCTTTCGTTTGACAGCATTTTGTCTTTAGGGTGGCATCTTTCTAGTTCGACAGCATGTGCCAGAGTGTTTGCATACAGCACAACACCTGCTCTTATGTAGTATTTAGAGGTTCTGCACACTTGAGGAAGAACAAATTTAAATAGTTAAGAACTTTTTGTGCTTATTTTTCTCTTAACAGATAATTAAGAGAAAATAGTCATACATTTAATAGAATGATGCTGCATGAGACTCATTGTCCTGTTTATGGTTTAGTTTGTCTTCTAGTCTGTGTCCATGTGTTTTTCTCAACCCATCACTGTGTGTGTACAGAACTGTACCGTATACATGATTTGAAAGGACTGTAGCATTACACAAAGTGATTAAAGTAGATATATTATACTTGTTTTTAGGGCAGTTTAAATAAGTCTTACACGCCCCTAGAACATGTCTGTGAAGTTTCTTGGTGAAACTCCACTTTGATCCTGTATTTCAGTCTACCTCAAACACACACTATACACACTTTGTCAGCTGCAGCCAGAACGTTCTGTTTCCTGGTGCCTGTACCTTTAAGGCGCTCCCCTCTGCACTGACGTCAGGATGCTGTTGCCAGGTAACCAGGAAACCAGCGCAACGCGAGGAATGAGAAAAATCCATTTCACTGTGAGGCTGGCAGCCTATATAACGAAATCTGTGGGTTTTTACAACATAAAACCGAGTTTTGGCTGCACTCATGTCAAGGCCAAACTTCTTCTCTTATAACGGAGAAATCCAAGAAGGTGCATCCTACGCTTCTGACGCTGTGGTAGACCACGTGGGATACTCCGAAGGGATTGGCTAACGCAGCATCTGTCAGACCCTCTCAGACTCCATCTGCTCCACGGTCTACGTCACAATATATCCGAATCCAGAGCAGCTCGTTTCACCCCAGGTATTTATCTTCAAGCAGCTCACGCAACAATGAGATGGTTTTAAAATCTCACAGTCTTGGAGGTACGCCACATACCAAACAATACATATAAAAGATTTTCCATAATATGTGTATAAAAGCTCCCCGAGTTATTGTCTTCGGCGTTAGTTCTGCATGTTATATTTTTTTCTGTTTATACCTTTCTTGGCCTTAGTTGTTACCATAGGTGAGCCTCCGAGCGCCGCCGAACGTGACGTCACCGCTTGAGACTTCCTGAGTGGTGTTCATGGCGCACTGTCCGGTCTGAGTTCACTAGCTTGACGGAGAAGTTAGCAGAGAAGTCTGCGTGTGGTGTGCGCGTATGACCGGTAAGTGGTGTATAGTCTTGTGTGATTAGCAGTTCTCGCCATGGCCGACACTCAAGGTTGAGGACAGTAACACATCAAACCAGTGACTCAGAGATTTAGAAGCTAGACGTTATCTCATAAGATTGGTGTTTTTCTAAAGTACACACCACTAACCAGGCTGACAAAATATACAGTAAAAACAAATTTATTAATATTATGGTACAAAGGATTATCAGAGGTAGACCTTATCCTAAGATATTCTGAGATATAGCTTTGTTTCTTTCTTTCATACACCTTTTGTTATTGCATAACGGTCTATTGTGATACTTAAGCCTTCACACAGAGCTTTACAATAAATATCATCTCGACTGACAAAGAATCACTGTTTTCATTTTTAGCCTTGAAATAAGTCTCGTGTATATCTATCCAACAATCATTAAGACGTGTTCTTTATTGCAGTAATGAGTGTTTTTTATACCTATGGTAGATTACACCTGCCATATCACTAGTAAGAATTGTATCAGTAAGAAGAGGTTTCTTTTTTCAGCAGTGTAGAGGAAATAAAAGTTGCAGCATGGCGTTGGAAACTTTTGTTGGAGCCCCTTTACAAGATTGTTGAGCCATTCCTGCCAGAAGCAAGTCTGGGAGTGAGAAGACTTCCATACATCATTGTGCTGAGGCATTACTGTGGGTAATGAAGTGTGAACTAGGAGCAGCACTTCGTTTTGTCATAAAGAGTGGGAGGGAGCTCACTGTAGCACAAGGAGATTGTGGACAGTCTTCAGGCGATCACAGCCAAGTGCCTCAAATTACAGTTGTCAGTTAAATGAAAAAAATGAACTCTGCCATTGCTTCACATTTCACTCCGAAGTCAAAAGCAACACGGTTTGTCTGTGAAAGATTTTCCCAGGATGGGCTTATAGAGTTAAAGATGGTCTAAGGTAGTCACTCTTTCACCATTGTATCCTGTATTTTTCTCTTTTTTCCTCTTGCTACACAGTGGTGGTTTTAGATGCAAAAACACAGATATGGGAGGAATTCAAGGAGGTTATAGAGCAGGACTTTTGGTTGACCTCAAAGAATTTCTGGCAAACCATCAGATGAATCAAAAAGGGAAAGCAGGGCTCAGCCCAGGCTGTGTTTAGCTGGGAAGGAGAACCAGTAATTCTCACTGAGGGTATCACCAGGTGGTGGAAATAGCCTTCTGAAGAAGTCCTGAACATGACCAACATTTCAATATGTGGAGGAGGTAGTGGAAGGATCCTATGCGACCCATATCCCTGACAAAGGATTCAGAGGTAACCAGGAAGCTGTTGAAGTCTTGGGGGTGACTTGCCACTTCAGTTCCACAAATAAGTTGGTGACAGGGCCTCCGGACTGGCAGACCAGGGATGTGCCTCCCATTTCAAAGAAGCAGGATAAATTCCATTGAATGAGGACCCACAGGCCTCTGAGAGAAACATTATACCAAGGGGCTGAAAAAGATCCTTAAAGAACAATGTCAATCCCACTGTGGACCAGCTCTTCATCCAGGAAAGTTTCTGGAAGGACAATGAAGTTTACCCGTACAGTGCCTTGAGGACTTGGAGAAGATTTACAACTGTACCTGTTGGGGATACTTGTGGAGAGTATACAGGAAGTTGATATGAGTCATAGGATCAGTGGTGTCTATATCCACAGAGGGAAGTCAAGCATGTTTCCAAGTAGTATTGGCCTCAAGGTTGTTCCCTTTTCTGTTTTTGAATTTCATGGTCAGGATTGGTGTGGGGACTCGTACTTCGTGCCTTCGGTTCTGTTGGCTTCATCAGACGCAAGATCTTCATGAAATGGGATAGTTTGCAGTCAAGGCTGGGAAGTCAGCAGTGAGTTGCTGCCCCAAAGGAAGGAGTTTATGTATCGCTGGGTCTTGTTCACGACTCACAGTAAAATGTGTCAAGAAACTGATGTGGTGCAACATCAGCAAGAATGCAGGCATTGTGGTAAAATGAAAGCCAAGGAGAAAGGGGAAATTTTGGATTTACCAGTAGATCTATGTCATGAGCTTTGAGTAGTGATGGAAACAATGAGATCAAATAAACATGAGTAGGGAACTCCAATTAGATCTACTGTTTTTAAGGACCAATTGAGGTAGTTCAGGTGTTTCCTTGGATGAATTTTTGATGCCTTTTTACTGTGGGGTTTCCAAGTACTGACAGGAAACCATGGATTGGACAAAGACCACACTGGTGAGATTATTTATCTGTGGAAAATGCTGCTGGGCAGAGGGATATCTTGACTACCCTGCTGTCACTGGAATATGACGAATATGACTTTGGATAAGCGGCATCTGGATCGGCCAGTACATAGTCATCAGTGATTTTGTTGTGGAGTGAAGATGGAAATGTAGAAGGAGGAACAGAAGGATAGAAGAAGAACATAAAACAAAGGAGGAACAATTTGAGTTGTGCATAAAACTTTTTTGTCAAGAGCTAGAACTACCAGTTTCCACACATCACCTTTTAGTGTAGTTTCATCTAGTAAGATTACATTTGTGGCATAATGAAATCCATGGCTTGCGCTATCGCCATATAGGCTTTTCAAGACATGTGAAGTAGCTAGCAGCTAGCTACTTCTTCAGCTAGCTTTTTCTGGTTTTCTCTTTTTTTTGATGCTCAAATAATGCATCACAACCACAACATCGGCGACACCCGCCAGCAACAACACAACATAAAATCCGGGTTGACTGTGCTTCAGAGAGCTGCACTTTTATTCAGCGCTGCAGCAACATTACACATAAAGAACAGCCTGTAATGTTTCCTTCATTGGCCGAGCTACCTTTACCTCACTCCCAGCATCCTGTGCTCACTGTGGTTACATTCACCATCACAGAATTACAAAACAAAATCACTGCTTCTTCAAACGTCACTCAGGGATTACCCACAAGCCACCTTCAGGCTTGTAACACAGGTAAAGTGAACGAGTGAGACGTGGGATGCTGGGTGGATGTGTGGCGTTCACAGTGCTAACTAGTGGTGGGTGGCGTATCTGCTAGCTCCTAACTCGGATTTTTCTGTCACCTCAAAGCCAAAAATCGATCCTGCGATACCTTGTATCTCGGAAAACTCGTGAGTAGGGACGCTCGTAAGTCAAGATACCACTGTCTTCAAAATGTTTAGAAAAAAAAAAAAAATTCGTTGTACCACTTCATTTATTACATGAATGCAACACACTAAGGTTTTTTTTAATACATAGAACAAAGGTTAAAAAAAAGATATGTGCAGTGTTATCTTCATATTATATATCAAAAGAGTTTTGTGGCTCTCTGTGTTTTCTTTTCTGTGGGAAATGTGACCAACTGGCTCTTTGAGTGTCTAAGGTTGCCGACCTCTGAGCTAGCTAAACCAGGTGTCAGTTTATACGTCCCTCTAAATGGTTAATGATCCTCTATTTAAAGGAGACTGGTCTGTTTGATATAGAGTGAGTGGTGAGTATTATTAATTTATAAAACGTACAGAGAAAACATGTAAATATATGAGAGGGAAAAGATGTGTAGGAATGTCGAGTGAATGCACATGAGAGAACACACTTTGCTTTCTCGAATAGTAAATCAAACTGACGGATTGATAGAAAAATGTTCCATCTGCTTTGCCGTTCAATGGAGTGTTTTGATATCATCTCTGTGTTTCTCACTTTCTCATGTACCTCACCATGCAGCCAGGCTTTTCCTGTAAATTTACTTAAACCCCTAAGAAAAATATAACCTGCAGGCTGAAGCAAGCTTTTCTGATGGAAACATTCAGAGGCGTACATTTGTTTCTAGGCAGGCACACATAATTTTACAGCGTGATTTATTGTCCACACAGACAACATTGCCCCAGGATATCTTAGATAAGTGCACTGCATTAACAAAAAAGAGCCTCTGTTTTAAGCAGCTGCTTATGTAGTCGTCGTATTGGATTCAGGGATCACTTGCGAGGGGGGAAGTTATATTTAGTGGCATGTATTATGATAGATGAGTACAATAGATCATTTTGTGGCGTCGAACACTAAACATTTTGTGAGGGTATGAAGGCGCTGTAAATTAAACAGATAAGCCACAACATTAAAACCACTTGTCTAATATTGTAAAGGTCCCTGTTGCCCTGCCAGCACAGCTTGGACTCCACCAAACCCTTCAAGGGTGTCCTTCAGAGTCAAGGACCAAGATGTCAGCAGCAGAACATTTGGGACCTTGACGTTACAAGGCTGTATCCGACAGATGCTTAATGAAACTGAGATCGGTGGAAGTTTGAAGCCAAGTCAACATCTTGGTCTTTTGGCAGTTTGTGCTGTAGGAACTGTTCTGTGGTATTGGACCACACTGACCAGGTCTCACTCCCAAGCTCATCGGGCATCTTCGATCCTGTCGCTAATTGACCAGATGTTCCTCCTTGGGCCACTTTTGGTACTTGCATACTTTGAACACCCCATCAGATTGACTATGTTGGGGATGCTCTGATCCAGAGGTCAAGACCACTAGTAGGTCACTCAAGTTGAACTGAAACTGAGGAATCCAATAAAAAAACATTAAAAAAACAGTATGTTTTTGTTGGTTAGTCTCATTACATCTACAATAAAAAGCTAAAACTGATAATTATGCTGCTCATTCATTGGTAATAGTGACCATTTGACAAATCACAAAGCTACCGTATTTTCCATACTATAAGGCGCAAGGGATTATAAGGAGCATAGCATAGAAACTACTGTAGTGTCTGGGGTTGTGTTATCATCCATCCAGATGAAGCTGCGCTAAAGGGAATGTCAACAAAACAGTCAGATAAGTCAGTCAGTCAAACTTTATTGATAGAAAAACCGACGTTCTGACAACTCCGTTCACTCCCAAAACAAGCTAGTGCATTCACAATACAGTACCGTACGTACCGGTAGCTCTTACTGGTATTCGTTGAAAACAATGTTTCCATCTCCACTTGTCACAGTTCAAAGCTACATGAACAGCTGTTTTATTTTGTTTCCTGAGGTAATGTCAGTGACGTAGTATTATCTTTTATCAACAGGTACAACAGGTAGTGCAACTTTTTATCATGTAGCATTCACAAATGTGGAAGGAACTTTTCCCTGATTCAGTAAACACGTAAAAGAAACCGTCTGATACCGCTACGGTAAATCAAAAGTTAGTGCAATCACAATATACGCGCATCGGATTATGAGGTGCACTGTAGGTTTTTGAGAAAAATTAAAGGCTTTTGGGTGCGCCTTATAGTGCAGAAAATACGGTACTTAAAGGACGAGAAACTGGAATGTAAATACCTGCATAGGGTGAGTGCTTGTCATTTTTAAAGTCCATGAGAAAAAAAAATCGATGATGACATCACATGGGCTCAAGCCTCCACTGGTGTTTCTCTTCAGTACAGAAGAGGTAAAGTAGTGAGATCAGAAGAAGTGACGGGAAGGCAGTGGATGTATGTAGATGTATTGCAGATTCTGCTGTGGTGACAACAGCAAGTAATTTACCAACAATCCCAGACAGGGCTGTCACTATTTATTTGATATATGAATATTTGTTTGAATGTGGGATGGAAAGTTCATATTCTAACTATAATAACCTGTTTGTTTAGGTTGCAGTCTCTCTAGTAGTAGTAGTAGTAGTAGTAGTAGTAGTATTCTTGCTTGGATAAACTTGCATGCAGGTATATAATAGAGCTATAAAACCCTGTAGTGACTGTAGTGTACAGTTGCCTGCAGCTAAAATAAAAACACATTAATTGCCTCCTGTAATTCACAGAATGCTATTTGCAGACATACTTCCCTTTTCTGATTTATTGCATCTAGCTGTAGATTATTGTGCTCGAGGGACCTAAAATAACTGAACACATTATTTTACAACTAGAAACAAAGAACTATTTTAAGTTACACAGCTATTTGAGGAGTTGCAATGGTAGTTAAAACAATGTGTGTCACATATTGGAAACTGTTTGGAAGCTGTTCACACTTCCACCTTCATACGGCTGTGATACTGGCACGTCACGCCATCTGTCAAAATAACTGAGTAAAACTGGAAAAGGTCTTAAATAAGCACCTTGCATATTTAGAGACACATCTAGAGATAAGTGCTCCTCAAAGACCATGGAGTTTATGTGCTCGCTCTGTACATATGTTTCGGGATGAAAGGGGTGCTTTCTCCCTGTGCTGGTCTTGTATGCCCTGCGGAGACAGGCTGTAATCAACGTGGACGTAATTAGAGAGGACTCAGTGGGAGGCAGGGAAGGCTTTGGGCTCGCCCCACCAAGTACAGAAATACCCATTTCCCTGAAACATGGGACTGATGTACCAACTGCAACGTCTTTGCAGTTTAAGGTCAAACACAGAGGCTGAAGCTGTGTCTGTTTAATGAGTAAGTTGAAGTGAGCAAACACACATATTGTCATAGATTTGTATTGTTTTTGCAAATAATAATAATAATATTTTCTAGAGCTGTCCATTTATCATTTATCCCTGCAATATAAAATGTAATCATTCAAAGTGTCAACTGCAAATTGTTGGTTAGAGTGAAACTGCCCAGTCGCTGTGTACACCTACAAAGATGGAGACTGAGGATGGGACGTTAAGAAAGGGGGAGGAGAAGCTGAACACAGAGGGCTGGACATCAGTTTGCAGCAAGGAGAGATTTTAGAGCTCAGTAAAAAAAACCCTCAGTACAACTCAGCAGGAAGGGCGAAGGTTTGGAAACTCTCTTCACTCTTACTTTCCTCTGGTTGCTCTGTCTCCCTCTCTTTTCTCCCTCCTGCTGTCCTCTGCTCTGCATCGTCCCACCACTAAAAACCAGGAGAGCTCATTCTGTAAGTATATCTACATCTTTATATTTAGTTTTTTGTGATTTATTTCAATGTACTGAGGTTGAACATTTTCTGAATATTTGGGTCGATTGATTTTTTGGTTGTTTTTTGCTACTAACAATTATTAAAATGAAGTGAAGTACAGTTTTTGAGGATTTAAGATAGAATAAGATAAAATAATCTTTTATTTATCCCACAATGGGGACATTTACTTGAACTTTATTTGAGTTTCTCCATTGTGTAGTACTTTATATCTTAATTTCACTACATTTTATAGGAAAATATTACACTTTTTACTCCACCAGAAAGACCTCTATTTACTTCATTGATCACAACTTTATACACAAAACACATTAGCAAGATATAAAATATTTTGTCCAAATTAAATTACCCATCAGTAATTTATCTCTGCTATAAATATATAATACAGTCAATCATTTGTTTACTAATATGTAGTATAAAAGTTTAACATTCACATTCATTTTGATACTTTCAGTACATTATTGAAATGATACTGCTGTGTGCTTTGACTTAAGATGATATTTAAATGACTGATAATTTATTTTTATCCTGTGAATAACTAATACACAGTTATCTTTTAAAACCCCTAAAGTTTACAAAGCACAGAAAGTGTTACAGTTGTGTAAAAGAATATGTTTAGAGATGGTCAGCAGGGTGATTTTAGATGGGATTAGGTATTTATTTGTCATTTGTACAGGACAGGACAGGACATGATAGGTAAATAGATTTTTTTTGTGTGAGTGTTGCTCCTCAAATCAAGTAATAGAAAATAAAAGACAGAAAATACACACAAAAAACAGAAAATGTACACAATGTATAAAAGATAAAACCTTTTCTGAAACACACAGGCATGTTTCACAATATAGATCAGGGAAATAAATAAAAACGTACAACATGTTTTATACTCTAGTAACAAGAAAATGAATAAATATTGAATATATATAATAATTGTATTCTGGGACAAATATTTGACATGAATTTAAGGCTAAGGTGTATAAAATGAGGGTGAACACATTTAGAGCATCACTTAATTTAACTTCATGTAGATATAAAGTCATAAAAAATAAAACATGCCTTGGGTTTGAGTAAGATTTACTGATAGCACATCTGATACAGTGTCGTAAAATGTGTTTGTAAATGTGAAGCAACTTTAGAAAAATTGGGGGAAATTATGATTTTAAGAGTTTAGGAAATACATAAATGACAGGAACCAAACTGGTTGCATGCCTGATGTCTGCATGGCCTTCAGATAAAAGTGATGTCAATCCCTCGGTGAAATCATAGACTGTATACACATTATTATTATTCACAGTCTATGGCTGAAATACAGGGAAAGTAATTATAGCTGTAATTATGGGGGTTCAAGGGGCTGTGCTGTCCTATAGCTGTACATCCCAGGTTGAAGACCCAGCCCATCATCTGGTCAGGCAATGTACATACTGTATGTTCGACCACACAGGGAGGAGGAGGAGGAGGGGGCCACTCTATACAGTGTAGATCACTATAGCATGATGCTGATTAGAAGCTTGTCTTTACAGCTTTGTGCTGTGTAATTACAAACTGTAAAGAGTTAAACAGGTTTTAAATTGGTAACAGACTCTCTGCTTCCAGTTTTCTTCATCAAATCTTCACAGTGAGAAGGAAACAGACTGAGAGAGAATAATGAAGAAAAGTGATGTTGAGTTGAGATGATTGTTCAGTTAGTTGTACTGTCAGTAAGTGCAGGTTTCCCTGGAAGCAGAAATATCTCCGTCAGGTCTGTGCTGCTGTGGGCTGCTGTACAGCTGCTGCTGCTGCTGCTGCTGCTGCTGCCCAGTGTAAATATAGAGGCCACAGCCACAGGTCTCCCACGCCTCTGTGCTCGCTGTGGAATATAGCTTCCTCCTGGCTTTGGTGTGGTGGATGGGTGGCCTCCCTCTACTTTACAAATTATAACTCACTGTCTCCACCCCAAATAAGTAATGGCTCCTGCACTGTGGGCTAAAATAGATCTGCTGCAGGATGGTGAGAGGCGCAAAACCTAGACAGTCAGGACAGATACAGGAGCTACATTTTAGACCAGGTATGGGGAATATTTAAGAAGTCACTTGCTTAGCTTAGCTTAGCTTAGCATAGAGACTGGGAGACAGCTGCTGTGGCTCCAGTAAATATCACCCTCCTGCAGCACTGTTAGAGATGGAGACTTGTCATCAAGCTTGGACTCCAGGAAGCCACTGCACCAGGCTGCTGGTCGGATGTAATGCTGCATAAAACCACACTTGTTGTCTTTAGTTCTTCTCACTGCGTGTGACCTAAACACTTGATGTGCTCATTTTTGACTTTCAGTGGCGTAAACGGTTTGTGACACCTGGCTGCTGTAAGATCATTTCTTGAACTTTTATTTTATTTAAAAATGTAAACCCCTCCTTGTGTTTTTGCTGCTGCAGGTCTCAGAGGAGAAAATGAAGTCCCACTTGGTTTTCCACGTCTGTGTGACGCTGCTCTCACTGTGCTGCAGTGTGTGCCACTCCACTCCTTTGTTCTACAACATTTCTATGGACGGCAGCGGCGATGAGGCCGAGCTGGAGCTGCTTTTCCCGACGTCTTTCTCCACCCGGGCTCCTGTTCATATCTCCACTGCTACTGAAGCTCCCTCCTTCACCAACACCATCACCACCACCATGATCCGCCTGAAGGACTTTGTCTTGAGTCGAGTTGTGGATTTCCTGCAGGAGAATCTGCTAATCATCATTGTTGTGACCTCCCTCCTCATTGTCATGGTCTTCATCATCTGTTGTGCTTCAGCCATGAGTCATAAGCGCAAGCTGGAGGCCTACAAGCCCCCTCCTCACCCACCCAGGAAGTATACTGCTGATAAAACTGGAGGGAGCAAGAATTCTGGCGAGTTTCAGGAGAGGCCCTACGCCGTCGACCACGTCAAGAGGGTCCAGATTCAGGGCATGGCCTCTCCCAAGAACCTGCGCCAACCCTCCAAGGCTCTGGTGGGAGAGAGAGGCCGAGACGTCAGGTCGTCCCCTCGCCAGGAGGTCAGGAAGGTGCGAGACGTAGAGGAGGTGGAGAGACGGAGGGAGGAACCTAAGCACAAAGAGCAGGTGAAGTACAGGGAGGAGGTCCAGCAGAGCTCCAGCTCCAGTCATCCTGTCTGCACCTGCCACCTGAAAAAGTCCCACCACTAGGGCCTGGATGAGGCTTTTAATGGAGTGAACGGTGACATGAAATAAATGGTTATTTCACACATGAAGGCAAAATATGTCAAAAATGTCATACAGAGTGAAATCAAGTGAAGTTATGACTCATAAAAAAAGGTAAACAATGAAATCTGAAGTGATATGAAAAATGTAGTTTGTAGCTTTCTTCAAAGTATAAAAAGAGACAAAAGTAACAAAGCAAATGAGCAGAAAGTTAGTTGCTACTCAACACAAAATAGACATTAAATGAATTAATACAAGTGGATGGGCAACGGTTTGTAGTGGCTGAGTGAGTCCTCATGTACTGCAAACACCTCAGAGTGGCAGTGGACAGTCACTTTGTCCCCAAGAATTGTTTTTTAAAGCCTAAAACATCAAATACATAAAATGATGTGTTTATGATTCAGACCAGACGTGTTACTTCCTGTTGCTGCCCAGAGGAATCTCCTCACTGTGTCCTGCTGTACGCCACAACATCTTTTTAGCAGCTAAACGCCTTCACTGAATCATTTAGAGCAAAATCTTTGGTGCTGTAAATAAAACAAAGAGAAATGCCAGTAAACTTGACTTTATGGTAGCAAACCTTTTCTTTATATTTACAATCATATTTACTTAATTGTGTTTTCATAATGTTATTTTATGTTATATTATTTTGTATTTTACTTTAAGAACCTCATTCACAAAGCTATAAACCAAAAGTTACATTTACAACTATGTTATTTCTGGACATCAAAAATGATTGATAATTTCGATCTGCATTCAACTGGTAGACACAGTAAAAGCAGTTGTATTGTTTGGTTTGCTATCTTTGTGAATAAGCCTATTTGTTTTTGTTTTTTTAATAAGCAGTACTTATGTATAAGGTAAATTATGCTTTTGAATTTTAATATAAAGATTTGAATTGAGCTCAATATCTAAGTACAGTATAGTTGGTTGGACAATGGACTTAAAAAAAACACTAAATTCAAAGTTGACTGTGGAAATAATTACCGTATTTTCCGGACTATAAGTCGCTACTTTTTTCCGACGCTTTGAACCCTGCAGCTTAAACACCGGTGTTTCTCATGTATCGGCGGCACGAAGCTCGTTAGCTTTTTACAAGCTAGCAAGCTCCGTGCTGCTGATACATTTAGCCTCGTCACATCAGACCCGGTCAGAGTGGACCACATGAAACTGTTGGAATAAATTCAATGGCGGCTTAGAGACAGGTGCGCTCAATAGTCTGGAAAATACGGTAAATTATATCAATATATGTAATTTCTAAAACTGTCCAACTGACTGTCCTATTACTTAAGTTAATGTTTCAGAGCATCTCAACTAAATATATGATGTATGATTTATGGACCAGTGTTGTCATGTTTAAATATTCATTTCCACTGAACCTCAGACTGTTGTCCTCAGATGTTTCCACACAGCTTCTTCCTCTGTGACAGTTGTATTGTTTACAAAATGACACTTTTTTTTTTTTTGCTTATGTTAAATAAACTATTGATAACATTCGTTATTGTTTCTGTGATTACTGTAAATGTAGTGGTGGAAAAGCTGGAAGTATTGCCAAATGAAAAACAAACACAGCCCTGAGGAAACCTAAGATTAGAAAAGGCGAGGAAGGTCTAAAAAAAGAGGATGTTCTCTACATGCACATTATGTTCTACTTGGAAATCTCTAATTTTGGGCTGCATCTGCTCAGGAATCCTGGGGAACTATTTTAAGGTAATGCCAGATTTGTGATATCTGCTCTGTGAAGATTAAGACCAAGATGTGCAAACAAACCACAGCAACTACGCCGTAGTTTTTTGACTGACCTTGGTGAGGCCACTGCCACCATCACGCCCAAACATTAGAGGAGAAGGTACCCCTGTGTCCTTCACTGGCAACTATACAAGATTGTTTAAATATTTCATCAGCAGTAAACCTTATCCATACAGAGCCCTTTGATAGAAAACAATAGCACATGTATTGTCTACACAGATCCTGGAGACACTGATTTGTTCCAGTGAGGGTAAAGCAAACAGTCAAATCACTTTTGCTGCATATTTTCAACAAGCAACAAAACACTGCCCCCATGTGAACAGTGCAAGTATTGATTTATCAGTTCAGGATTTTTGCTTTACATCTTCTACTTCAGGTGCATTATTATTTTGAATTTATCGTGAACTCGGTCTAAATAAAGGGATTAAATAATGCTTAAAATACCTTCAGCACACCTTTGTTGAATTATTAAGTTTGATCTTAACCATATGTAGGTCAAATTGCCAGAGATCAAACACAACTTGACAACTCACCAGCTCAAAAGCAAGAGTAACACTGTGTGGCGGCTGAAACCTGAGCCCCGAGAGAGCTAAACGCGAGGGTCAGATTCCCCGCTCTTTTGTCGACGAGGTGCTAAATAATTCGAGAAAATACTACCCCTTCACTTTCACTCTTCCACCAGGTGACAGGTAGACACATGTCCACAGGACCACCCAGCAGCACTCCCTCACAGGACACGCTCTCTAGATTCACTCTCTGTTTCACCAACCTTGACCTCTGCTGGCCTCAGGTAATGAAATATCTGGACCATCTGAGGTCTTTTATCTTTCTATTTATTTTTTTACCGCTTTGTATGTTCACCCTCTTCACTGTCAGCCACTGACAAGCAACAGGACCTCTCAATCAATGTGGATGGCGAAGAGGATGCAGAATAGGTAATACAGCACCTTAAGGCTGTGGTTAAACTTTGATGAGGTCTGCCTGGAATTCTCAGTGGTTATCTTTAGAGAGACAGTGGATCATGTAAGGACCATGGGGAAGCACTCCTGCCCGTCGCCTCTGGAGGAGCAGATAATACAGGAATAGAAGAATGGTAAGTGATTGCACCACCTTCTAATAATTTACACCAAATGAGGGGATTATAAACTATAAATGTAAGAGTAAAAAATTCTGGGTTGTTACGCTGTTAAAACAAAACAACTTTCTGGCTGGTAAGTCATTTACTAAACAATATCAGTTAGAGTCTAATAATAGCAAATGATAGTATGTCATTTACATATCCCAGCAAATGACAACTTCCATAAAGCATTAGTAAATTGTAATTAATCATTAATAAAGCTATTGATTACAACACATACTTAAATTAAAGTGATTGGGCATCAGATCTTTTCCTGGCACTGTTTCCTCCGCATGTGTCTGAGGTTCTTGTGTCTCCTTTCTTCACAGTGAGTCATGCTTTGGTGCAGATGTAGTGTCCTACTGGTTCTCTGCGTCTGTCCTCTGTCCTGCCTGACAACGTCTCCCTGTCCTGTTGGTTGCTGCTGCCCTCGTCCGGGATTTTTGGTTCTGTGCGAGTCGCTGGGTCTGAGGTCTCTCCCTCGCTCGGTCCCCCTCACTACCTCAGTCCTGTCTGTGGCCAGAAACCAGCTGTGTAACGTGGACCACCTGCTGTGGCCCTTCTCTGGCTTGCAGGAGCTCAGCCTCAGTCACAATCTGCTGGCCCGCTTCCCTCGCGGCCTGCCTCCCAGCCTGGAGTCCCTGCTGCTGCAAGAGAACCGCATCACTTATATCACCTCAGGTGGCCTGAGGCGGCTGGGAAACCTAACTCTGCTGGATTTAGAAGACAACCGCATCCGTGCCATCCAGCCCGGGGCACTTCAGGGTCTTAACAAGCTGCAGGTCCTGACATTGAAAGGGAATGAGCTTACAAGCCTCCCTCTGAATCTCCCTCCATCACTGACCCATTTAGACCTCTCAGAAAACTGCATCTCTGTCCTGGACCTGGCCTCGCTGTCCTCCCTGGTCAACCTGCAGGTCCTGAAGGTCAACAGCAACTGCCTGCGTTCAGTCCCAGAGAGCGCCTTTGACGGCATGCCACGCCTCAGATCTGTGGATCTTGCCAACAACCTGTGGGTGTGTGAGTGTGACATTTTGTATCTTTACCGCTGGCTGCTGAGTGGGAGACTAAAGATGGCCACAGACCTCGTGTGCACAGAGCCCGTCCACCTCGCTCACCGTCTGCTTCTCAACCTCTCTGTCATAGCTATCTGTCCTCGTGTCCTGGGGCCACATGACAGAAGTCACCAACATGATCTCAGGTCTCCGCTGGACGAAGATCTGACCGTGAAGCCGACAGCACACAGCACGTATGAAAACAAGAGGGATTTGGGAGACTTGTTCCAGAAAACAGCAAAAGGAAACACAGTTGGACTTGTCCTTTCTGAAGCCCGAAACATATACACAGACTTCCCTAAGATTCGTGTCTTGCACTCCTCTTTAGAGACTCTTACTTATGAGGAGTGCTTATCTCTGAATAAAACTCAGTCAGTCAGCCTATTAAAAACCACTACTTCTCTTCCTGAGGAGGGACAGAAGTGCAGAGAAAACATTACTGCTCAGTACCAGAGTAATTCAACCTCTGCAGGAGGGACACGACCTTTGATTTCCACATACAGTGATGCACTCTCACCTACACTCAACCCACAACCAGTCACCCAGCAGGACTCTGCAGTGATCATCTCTCTGCTCGCTGTGTTGTGTGTGTTAGTAGCTCTCGTGATGCTGGTAGTGCTACTTGTACTGAAAAAGATACTTCGACACCAGCAGAGGGTGGCTCCAGCTGATGCAGGATCTGGGAGATGACATCAATACAGACACGGAAAATGTTTTATAATCCTTTATTTCAAAATGAGCAAATCCTCTCATACACATTTCTTGACCTGATTTATACACTCAAGCCAAATAAAGCCTCAAAGCCAAAAAAATTATACAAAAAAACCCAAAAAAACCTACCTCAACCCATTCTATCATTATTAAATATCTCTTATGTTATGTTCTGTGTGGCTGCAAAGTAGGAAAAGTGTTACGCTCCCTTGTTTAAAATTAAAGACCACGGTTGTCTTATAATATTCACCATGAACTTCCAAGTGAGAAATAAGCATCAATTAAACATTTCTGATCATCTGATGAAAAACAAAATTAATCTGTGAACACTATCCATAACATCTGGCACTTAAACAGCACAGGAACCTTGATTTAAATTTAAAGAGACTGACATGCACAGCTGTGAGGACCTGTAAAGAGGATAAACCCCAGAAAACTCCCCAAGGATGCAACACCTGATGTAGTATTATGGTAACTCATCTTCCACAGAGCACTGCGCTGCAGCTGCTGATTCTGAGATATTAACAAGATACCCCATAACAGTTAATAATTGACTATATTAACTGCTGGCTTTGGCACGTTCCTCCTTTTCATCTTTTTGTTTAAGTCTGTAGTCTGACAGCGCTGCTTTTATGGCATCTTCGGCAAGCACTGAAAGATAAGGATTGAAAAGGTTTAAGAAACAATATGAGCATGAACTTAACTGGAATAAGCTCTGATTTCACCCCAAAAACATACTAATATGCACTGTGTATATATAATTAATATTGTATGCAATAACAGTATCAATAGCAAAATAATACCTATCAGATATAAAATAGCTAATTGATTAAGGTACTTTAATGCACAACTTATACAAACTGTACTCTGTATATACACTAACCCTAACTTGCAGCACTACACATGAACAGTGTCCATGTATCAGTATGGCAAAGTCTCAGAACAACTAAAATATTATTAGTGTCACATTATCAATATAACACACTGGTGACATCAACTGAGCTGAAAGCATGAATAAATGTACAGGCTGGGAAATAGAGCACGAATGCTCACTTAATATTTGATATAAATTAATTACAGAAGATACCAGTGTGTTAGACAGTGCTCTGAACCAAGTTAGTGTTCTAGTTTAATGAAATCTTAAGAGTTTTCCCAATAACTTGCTGTTAAAACCCTATACTTCACGTGGCTTGAACTTACTCGAGCAATGAAGCTTGACTGGAGGAAGGCAGAGTTCTTTGGCGATATCTGTGTTCTTGATCTTCAGGGCATCATCAACCTGCAGCGTGAAAGCAGATTAATCAGATCCTCCACAAGCAAAACAACAGTCATTTACAAATCCAATGTTTATTTTTAGACTGTCTTGTACTAACATACCGACTTGCCCTTCACCCACTCTGTTGCCAGAGAACTGGAGGCAATAGCTGATCCGCAGCCAAAAGTTTTGAATTTTGCATCCACTATCCTGCCGTTTTCATCCACCTGGATCTGGACACAGTAGAGAGTAAAACAATAAATAATGCATAAGGAAGTTCAAAGAAGTAATGACAACAATATTGTGACCTGTGTCCAACCTACAGGACCTGTTTGGATAAGATCACATAATCAAGTTTTAGGTGTGAGCTGATCAAACCCTAAGTACACCTGTGATCACAAAAAATACTCTGAATTATAAGGCTGAATGTAAAAGTTTATGGAGAGTTACTTTATATTTTTGTTTAACCATTATAATGACCAAGTAGATAAAGACCTCACTGGGCTAGCCAAACCAATGTTATTCTGAATAACCAGCACAATATTGACACATATTACCTGATCCTGGATAGCAAAGCACCGGGTTACCAACTCCGGATTAAACTTTATGAACCATTTCTCTCCAGTTTACCTGAAGTTTCATGACATCGCCACAAGCTGGTGCACCCACCAATCCAGTCCCCACATTTTTGGAGTTTTTGTCAAGGGAGCCCACATTTCTGGGGTTTTCATAGTGGTCCACCACCTTCAGGAAAAAACAAAACATAGACAAAACAGTGAACAGTGAAAAAGAAAACAGGTTACTCGTTAAGTTAGCTACTACAACTGACAGACGACACACAACGCTAAGCTAACCCCCTGTACCAAGGTGACAGCGGTTGATTTAAAGAACTGAGTCTGAAAAACATTTATAAACCTTTTTGTGATACAAGCAGACTGCGTTCAGCTCCGGCCTCAGCAACCTTCTGCTAAATAACAACAGCAAGGGCGCAGAGTTTCGTAAGGAGACCATCGCCATGTTTCGATGCTCGCCGTCGACGGAAATCAACGAGTGGATACGAAGAGGACCGCTTTTTGTTGACAAACAGGTAAAAAAATTAGGTTTGCTCCCACTAGCGGCTGACGTCGGCCATTACACCCGGGAGACAGGCCCCGCCCCTCGTCACACTGCTGGCTTGTTAGCTTGTTACCAGGCAGACAGTCTTTTCCAACATGGCAGCGTCAGGCAGCGCAGAGCAAACGCAGTTGCAAGATATGGAGGAAGAAGATGCAGGGATGGAGGAGAGAGAGATGGAATCGGACGAAGAGGAGGAGGAGGGCATGGGAGTAGAAAATTCGGACGACGAGGAGGACGATTCGTCGGAGGATGAGAAAGAAAACGAAGCTGAAATCCAGCGGTTGGAGGAGCAGGTGAGGAGCCTGGTTAACTAACGTTAGCCGAGGAGCTAGTGAGAATGAATGGGTGGTAAACACACTCAGCTACAGCGAGGCAGCGGCTGTAAAACCGAGAGCTGCTCTGTCCTGGCACGATTTAATAGATACGGGTGATGTGCTAGTGTTAGCTGTTGTCAACCAAAATAATTAAATGGACGCTTTATGACAACGACGTCATCCACAGAGCTGTGGTTATTAGCTGCTCTGCTAACGTGTGATACACCCGCCTTTTTACTACCTGAGTCCCTGATGGAGTCACAGCTCTCTGTGTGGTTAGAAACAAAGTACACGTGGAAATCAGAAGTACACAGCGTCCTAACTTAAGTGTATATATGGGTTTACTCCTGTCACTTAACATTGTCATAATTTAATATGTTGTAGTGATACAGTAGATGCTGTAATCACAGAGTGTAAACCAAGTCTGTAACGTTACTACAGCGTTATTACACAATCTTACTGTGTGATTATAATTTAGATTTTTGAAGGTGCAGTTTGACGTGCTGTGCAAGCAAAAAACTCAACAACTCCCACGAGGGACTGCACGTTGTTTTGATTTTTGTCTCATATTTGTTGTGGTTGTAGCATTTAAACTGTTAATGAAAATGAGTTAATGGTGTCAGAATGGGGTATGAAGTTGTTTTAGTTATCAAGGTCATGATGAGATCACATTATAATTTTAGTTTGCTTTTTTGTTGAACATCTCAGTCATTCATCTTTTTGTGACCTTTCAGCTGTCCATCAATGCTTTTGATTACAACTGCCACGTGGATCTTATCAAACTGCTTAAGCAGGAGGGAGAACTTTTCCGTCTACGAAAGGCCAGACAGAAGATGAGTGAGCTTTTCCCTCTCACTGAAGGTTGGTGTATGTCGGATGCAGTTCTGGGGTGATAGGAACCAGCAGTCACTTATTATTTGCAACTGAAACCATGTCTTGTTTAATCTCGCAGAGATCTGGCTGGATTGGCTAAAGGACGAGATCCGTCTGACTGAGGAGGAGCCAAACCGAGAAAAAGTGTATGAGCTCTTTGAGAAGGCTGTAAAAGACTATATCTGTGAGTGAACCACCCCACTGTCACCGCCTTTGTGATCTGATACCCAGTTATTACTTGATCTTAACATTTAATATGTGTCCTTATACACAGGTCCAGATATCTGGCTTGAATATGCTCAGTACTCAATTGGTGGTATGGGCTCACCAGGTGGGATAGACAAGGTGAGATCCATCTTTGAGAGAGCAGTGACAGCTGTGGGGCTTCACATGACCAAGGGACAGACGGTGTGGGAGGCATACAGAGAGTTTGAGAACGCCATTCTGTCCACAGTGCAGGTTTGTGTTTTCATCACTAGGAATCTGAGAGCTCGGACACATGCTCTGATTGAATTACTGTCTTGATCATGTACATCTGCCAGAGGAAGATTTATTTTGAATGAGGAAAGTTAAGAAACTATATTGAATAATGTGAGTTAGACAGTTGTTGGACTAAAGTCATATTATTGTGGTGTAGTAGCTAAGTATAGTACAAGTGCAGGGAATATCAGTCTGTGTCAGAGCATGCTTTTAAATGAGCATACATGCTTCTCTCAGAATACATACAAATACTGCGAACGCTGAATTGAATGCTGTTAATGTTCGACTTAATGGGCAAAATTTCAACACTATTTTCTCTGCTGCCTTTCCTCTCAGCCTCCTCCTGGCAGGATTCCCAGCCGAGAGGAGCAGGAGCTGCTGAACACTCAGCTCGAGCGAATTCATACACTGTTTCGCCGCCAGCTGGCCGTGCCCTTAATGGGTAAGCCTGAGGTGTCTTCTGTCCAGTTGTTCTGTCCATGTTTGCTGTAAAATGAGCAGGTTTCCTGTTGTGTGGCCAAATGTCATGTGCTTCCTGAAAATTAAAAAAAAAAAAAAAGATGACAAGGCCTCGTCATCGCAACAAGTAAAAGTTGGGGATGTAGATTTAGGCGAAGGGCACGCTCCTTGTTAGGCCCTTACCATGTTTTCAATTTGTATCCACAATCCTACAACACTTAAAACTTAAACTTCCCAATGCTCTTCTTTCACATTATAAATACCTTATGTGATGTGTGTATCTTTATTGATAATCTTGTAAAAGAGAAGTGCCCCTGTAAGTTTTGAGGCTGTTGTTCTCTTGCAGATATGGAAGCCACCTATGCAGAGTATGGGGAATGGTCTGAACACGGGGTGTCTGAGATGGTCGTGCATCAGTACAAAAAGGCTTTGCAGCAGATGGAAAAGTGCAAATCTCATGAGGAGTCAATGGTAAGTGGCTTACTATTGATAATTATCAATTCAATGTTCTCTTGTCTGAAACATATCCAAATATGTATCAGTTACTAAATAACTTAATGACTGTAAATATGTCTTGTTTTTATGCAATACATCTCATCTGGATACTGCTGTCTTGCTGCAGCTGGTAGCAGAACCTCCTAAGCTGGCAGAATATCAAGCCTACATCGACTTTGAACTGAAGGAGGGTGACCCACCACGGATCCAGATCATCTTTGAGCGGGCTCTAGCAGAGAACTGCCTGGTACCAGACATGTGGGCAAAGTACACCACCTATCTTGTAAGTATTGGTCAGTGTTTGGGATGATGTCATCTTCTGGAACTTGGCAGCTTCATCCATCATCTGCCAGCAAGGCCTCAATAGTAGTGAACGGGCAGTGTTTGTTATTTTCTCCACAGGATCGTCAGCTGAAGATCAAAGACTTGGTCCTCTCCACTCATGAACGTGCAGTGAGGAACTGCCCCTGGACCATGGGCCTGTGGAAGAGCTACCTGCTCGCTTTGGAGAGACATGGGGCGGACCATCACACTGTGTCAGGTGACCAGCATGAAGTAGTTCATACAAGAAATCAGCTGTTTTATATTATTTAACCTTTTAATAATTCTGATGTTTTCATGACAAATAAATAGTCAAAACTAGATCATGTTTTTTAGATATTTATGTTATTATTGGGAAATATGCCTGTGGTATTTTAAATTGTGTTTGTTTTTTTCTTCCACACAGATGTTTTTGAGAAGGCGCTGAATGCAGGCTTCATTCAAGCGACAGATTATGTAGAAATTTGGCAGGCGTACCTTGATTACCTGAGGAGACGTGTGGATTTCAGTAAAGGTGAGAGCAGATGTTACTGATCAAAAGCTGATTTTCACTGTCGAAAAAACAAAACAAACAGGTCAGATCAGTCCTTTTCTTCTGTTTTCTACAGAATCAAGTAAAGAGTTAGAAGAGTTACGAGGAGCTTTCTCTCGGTCTCTAGACTACATGAAGCAAGATGTTGAAGAAAGTAAGTACAATTCACTCACATTTACTTTTGTGGTGTTCTTTGATGTAGTTTTATTAACTGTCCTGTGTCACTGTAGGGTTTGGTGAAAGCGGAGATCCTTCTTGTATCATAATGCAGATCTGGGCAAGGATAGAGGTAAGCGGCGTTACTATGACGACAAGTTTCAAGAGTTTGAGTAGTGCTGCAGTGGTGATGAATCGTGGCAATTACAACAACTAACAGTCAAATGACAAAAGTATTATGTGGAACAAGTGCTTCTCGATTTAAATTTGGTAAAGGATTAATATACTTTCATGACATGCAACCGACCACCAGACAGCATAAATAAATCACTAGTAAAAATATGTTGAGGCACAGTGATGCAAAATGGGAAAATTCTTGTTAAATAGACGATGTAAAGATAATATGTACTTTGAAACTCACATATGTCTCCTCCCTACCAGGCCCTTCACTGCAAGAACATGCAAAAAGCCAGAGAGCTGTGGGATAACATTATGACAAAAGGAAATGCCAAATTTGCCAACATGTGGCTGGAGTACTATAACCTTGAAAGGTCTGAATGAATACTGACTGTGAATATTAATTGAAATAAAGTGCTGAGGTTTTTGTAAGTAATCACAAAAAAATCTGTGTCCTTCATTTGTTTTTCATTTGTAGGTCTTATGGTGACCCTGTTCACTGCAGGAAAGCTCTCCACAGAGCGGTCCAGTGCACCTCAGACTACCCAGAGCACGTGTGTGAAGTCCTGCTCACTTTTGAGAGGGTGGAAGGTCAGTCCCAACTTCACAATCAGTGAGTAGTGTGACAGTAAGGAAGATTTTGTGAATCACAGCCTTTTTCTGTATTTTGTGTCCTGACCTGAAGGTTCTCTGGAGGACTGGGACGTGGCAGTGCAGAAGACGGAGACCCGGCTGAACAGGATTAATGAGCAACGCACAAAGGTAGGAGCTCATGTCAGCACTGTACAGGCCATGTGTATCATTTGGCTGCTTTTTGGCTAGTGTTACCGTGTTTCTGTCCATCTGTTAGGCGGCTGAGAAAGAAGCCAACCTGGCTCGCCAGGAGGAGGAGAGAGCAGAGCAGAGGAGGAAATCCAAGGCAGACAAGAAGGCGCAGAAGAAGGTCCAGAAGGGAACTCGAGCTGGGGAGAAGAGGAAAGCAGAACCTGATGATTATCAGGATGAATGGAATGAAGACTCAGGTAGAATAGACTGCTTGGTTTGAATTATACAACCTCTTATTTTTAAACAAAAGTAAGGGTGATGTCTTTTCTATTTCTCTCCTACCAAGCTCCTAAAAGGCACAGAGGAAACGAGGAGCACACCGCAGATGAGTACATGGAGACCGAGACAGGACTGTTTGGGAAGAACGCCCCCCCTGGATATAAACCTGGCACTAGAAAAACTCAGCAGGGAGCAGCCCAGAGTCACAATGATGACAGGCAGGAGCTTCGAAATGACAACAGCAGCGTGTTCATCAGCAACCTGGCTTACACCCTGGAGGAGCCAGAGGCTAAGCTCAGGACACTCTTTGAGACCTGTGGTCCAATCAAACAGATACGGCCGGTCTTCAGCAACAAAGGAAGCTTCAAAGGCTACTGCTACGTACAGTTTGAATCCCCGGTGTCAGTCCCTGAAGCTCTGAAGCTGGACAGACGGGAGGTGGAGGCCAGGCCCATGTTTGTGTCACCGTGTGTAGACAAAAACAAGAATCCTGACTTTAAGGTAAACATGAACACATTCATATACAGTTTGTTTTTTAGCTATTGTCTGCAGGTCTTGAAGAGTCTTAAAAATCAATTAATTGGTTTGGAATGTATTAAATAATCCAAGTTTTTTTGTTGTTGTTGTTGTTGTTGTGTCTTAAATTTAAATGCATTCATCCTTTTTGTTCATTCCCAGGACCATATTACATGAAGTAAATGATCATTAGGAATTATTGTTCTGGGCAGATCAATAATCATAAGACATGTTGCTTTCGCTAGTTTTCCATCCAACCTGGCCAGTAGGACTCTAAAAATCTGTTAAACGGTCTTACATTTTTTTCCCAAAGAGTGCACAATATGAATAACATCTTCACATTAATGTCATTGCAGGTGTTTAAATACAACACATCAATGGAGAAGCATAAAATCTTCATCTCTGGGCTGCCGTTCTCCTGCACTAAAGAGCAACTGGAGGAAATCTGCAAAAGTCATGGCGTCATCAAAGATGTGCGTCTGGTCACATATCGCTCAGGAAAACCCAAGGTGATGCACGATGAGGAGGACAGTGTCCAGATGTATGGCTAAAAATAGTCAGCTAATGATTGTCCACCTTTGATCCTGCAGCAGCTGAGCAGGGTCAGGGTACAGAGTCTGTTGTCGTGCGTTAACGCTCTCTTGATGTGTGGCTCTGCAGGGTCTGGCGTATGTTGAGTTTGCAGATGAAGTCCAGGCCTCTCAGGCGGTGCTGAAACTGGATGGCACGGATGTAGAGGGCAACAAAATCTCTGTTGCTATAAGTAATCCTCCTCGAAGAAACATGGCTGATAAACCTGGTCCCAGCAGGTCCATGACAGACTTGATGCCCCGCCAGGTCTATGGAGCGTAAGTTTACAAATGCATTCACTTTGTCCAGTTCTCACGTGTTGCTGTTATTCCTTAATAGATATCTGGAAACCAAAGTATAAATCAGTTGTTGGTCTTTTTTTTTTTTTCAGGAGAGGGAAAGGACGTACCCAGCTGTCCTTACTCCCTCGTTCCCTGCACCGACAAACC